>UCOM01000617.1:0-69014 GCA_900474385.1 Ormyrus pomaceus | reverse complement strand
AGATAAAATAAAATGAGTAGAAAATGGGACATTTCGTTCTCTTAAGAGAGTAGAAATTGGGACATTCACCTTATACAATCCACTTAAAATATCTAGCAAGTCCTTAACTGAAGAAATGTGTCCTTCTACACTATGTGTTTTAATAAACACCATTATTAGGAACACCTGTTGTTTTCTCCACCAACGATTATTCTTTAAATAAAATTAAACTCTCATCGTCATCATCGCAGACAAGGATATTTCCATTCATCTCTTCTCTTAAAAAGAAAAAAAAAAAAATAATTCTCGCGATTCCAGCTAATCGAAAACGGCCAAAGACCTACATTCAGTGTGTTTCCAATTAACGATTCGTCACGGCAGCCGATTCATTGATCCATCGTCGGGGGTTTTACCAAGCGTACTCGCGCGCGAGGTTCATCGACACTAATGGCCAATTACGTATGGAAATGCGAGAGCTGCCTCTTCTAATACACACTCACGAGCGAGTAAGAATGCGCAGAAGATGCGTGAGGTGCGATAGAACGGGAGAGAAGAGGATTCTTTTTTCATGCCAGATTATGCAAGAAGTGGAAGATCAGGCGAGGCACGTGATGATGATGATGATGGTGGTGGTGGTGATGGCGATTGCTGATAGTGAGGTACTGGGAGACGGTAAGTGACCCTGGAACTGGAATTTTCGAATGAACTTCGATTTCATTGGAAATTTTTATTTTAATGGGTTATTTCACCTTTCAGTTCACTTTTCTGTTGAGAACAAAAATGGCAACTGCAGTTTTAAATAAATTTTTCACACTTTTGAATATAATGAGTAAAGTACATATCATTGATTTATCAATTATACTATGTATGTTAAAATTCAGTAGAAAAATATTATGGTTTACTTAGTGTCTCGTACACTATTTTAAAAACGCTAATCGTCCATTTGATATCTATAGGAATTTCTGTTTGTCTGGTTATTTTAATTGAACATTATGCCTGGTGATAAATTATTTTAAATTTAAATCGAAATAATATTTTGATCATTTATATCCATGACGACAATATATATAATATAGTAATGCGAATTCCCCATTGATTATTCCATGAAATGTACAATTTTCAAACCAACTTGCCCTTTTCTTGGTATTATGAGCAACTGTGAATTCCAAGCCAATTATGAATATATTGAAAATTACAAGTTCCACAAAAACAAAGTATTTTTATACATACCTATCTCTACTCTTTGCGGAAAATTTTTTCAGAAAATATTTGCGTGTTTGTAAGAATTATAGTTAAAGAAAGTAGTAATCTGTTCTTGAAGTTTCAAAAATACTCAGATTGTCAAAGTAGTTAATTTCTATTCATACATCCGGGAGTACGTGTATTTTTATGAACTTTCTAGACAATAATTTTTTCATTTTAATGTTAATTGGTATTATAATAGACTTTACTGATGCAGAAGATTATTTAAAAATTTCTATAACTTGAATTATAGTGCATATCAAGTTACACATGCTTATCTTTTATTTATAGAAGCCATAAAACGAGCGGCCCATTAGCGGACGAAATTTCTGTAATACTCAAAACTTGATTTGCATTAATCATTTTTAGTGATCACACGGAGAAAAAGTGTTAAATGCCTGTATTTTTATATTTAAAGCTGCAGATCGATCACTAAAAAACATTGTTGTTCATCTTTTTAGTATTGAGAAAATTTATGCACAGAATTTAGTTTAGAAGTCTTCAAACGTCTTTTATTCTATACCTGAAGAGGGTTGACATCCATAAATACTAATTATAAAAAATAATTCGTAGGCTTATAAAAACAGTACGAAGAAATAAATTAAATATTTTATTGTACGCAAAAAGGTGAAGTGAATTCTTGTAGTTTTATAAAACATTTATAAAAACCTGGAAAAGTTAACAGATGTCATTAAAAAAACAGTTGAAAGTAAATTCTAGTTTATTCATCCTCATGCATACAAGCAGAGCTCATTATCGATCTTTTAAACTCTACAATAAGTCCGGTATTGCGCAGCTCGGCGCAGATCTGATTTCGGTGTAAGCGAGGGAGCGAAATGTGCGGACTCGCGAAAAGAGCGGAAACGGGACGTCGCGGGTCGAAAGAAAGATTTCGCCGCATTCGAAATATCCTCGGCTAATTTCGTAACGGTCAACCCGAGGCGGATGACAGACGGACAGTTCGCTATTGCACAAATCTTTTGTGTTCTCTCGCGTGCGAGTGTGTCTCTTTGGTTCGTTAGTCCACTTCGAGGATTGTTAGATTTTCGTCGGCTTTGTTAACACGGCCACGCCGAGCGGCGGATTAGAAAGCAAACGTCTAACAAAATCCGATGAGTTGAAACGCAGTTTCCGGTTTTTTGCTTGGAAAGAGATGAAAGATGTAATTGGAAATTAGACAATTTTATAAATTTCTTTCACCTGGTGCAAGTTTAACAAATATTTAGCTATATTCCTTAGTTAATTTGAATTTGAACTAATAAACGTCGTTTGAAATTTTATATACTCGAAGAGAAATTTAAGTATAGATTTAAGCCATAATTTCATTATCTTCTTCTTAATCGTGTTAAATTTATACGTTTTAATAAACGAATAAGAAAAAATTATTTATTCATTTGTTATTGACTATTTGACTCATAAAACCATATTACCTCTTTAAAAACTGAAACGTAATAAAAATGAACAGTTTTATTCTTTAATCAATACGTTAGTACTCTTTCTAATTTGACCTTACGGATAACATGAAAATTTTAAAGTACAAATTCTATTGAAGCAATAAAATACCATTATTCAACGTTATAAATATAAATTTAATGTATGTTTAAAATTACATACCATACACATCTTACATTAGCAACCAACACATTACTTTACAAGAATAACCAATTATCAAATGCGCGAAATCAAGAGTCATAAAAATTCACAAAAGGCCCCTTGAGCGTCTCAAGATGTCGCGTTTCATTCATTTCCTTTTTTTACGACCTACAGTCAGACACTCAACGCCCATAGAAGCACTCAGTACTCGCACATTATCTATTAAACAGCTTGATATCCATCTTACCTGTACAGTCTCCCAAGTCTCGTGATCATGATGCATCCATTATGCTCTCACGCAATTGGCATTTTCGTCGCGCGTCTTCGAGGCGCCGCTATCGATAAAAAAAGAGGCGCTCTTTTTTATTGTCTACGGCAATTTTGATACTCCGCATATATAAGTTCGGAAGCTTACGTAAGAACTTTCAAATCTAGCGTGTCACTAAAATGTGTATTAGGCGAGTTAGATCTAATGGGCTTTCGACGATTTTTTTTCTTCCGTAATTTTAGAGAAAGTAATAAGCAGGGTCTATTTTGGTGATTGAACGATGATTGTTTTTATTGTGGTAGCTTTACGTGCAATTGCAGAGAGTTCTTTGTATAGCGGTAGCAGAAATTTAGAAGCATTAAAAGCAAACTTATTTCGTCAGCTAAAGAAAATTGTTGATTTCTTTTGAAGTAATTGATTTTATTGCCAATTACAGATTTGATTGTCAAATAACATTAATAGAGATAATTTTTTTGTATTATTAAATAGTTTGAACTCTTTCATTAGAAGTTGACGTTATGCAATTTCGCAGTTTTAAAAGATCTTGATAAAAAGGCAATGTTGATAGAAATTTAAATACTGTTAACTACAGATTCCCTACTTAAATTTTTACAGCTTCCGGTAAAGAAAAATGAAAGACATAATAAAAGAATTTCATATGGTGCTTTTATCCTTTATTTGTTGTCATGACCTACATATCCATGTAGATTCCTCATTTATCAACTGTATTAAAACGTTGCATAATTAGACACTACAAGGGTACAATAAAAAAAATTAATTTATTATAAGTAAAACAAATAAAACGTTTCAAAATTTGCAAAAATATATTGACTTCAGAATGGAAAGTTTAAAAAATAGTAGATTTTGTGATGAGGTTTTTCGTAATTATCCTTCAATTACCAAATTCGTAAAATTAAAAACAAAATTCCTTTTTTCGTAAATGAAAAGAATTACATCTACATATAGTCGCGAATTCCGAAAATCGAGCTGAATTAACGGTGTCCAGAGATAAGAAGATGTATGAGATCACTAAAAAAAGCGTTTTGAAATCCGGAACTCTTCTGACGGATGTCGGCTCGCGCTCAGCTTCGCAAAACAATAAACATTGTTCGGCTAGAACAATGCTGTGAATTCGATTGCGACTCCTTACGTGAAAACTCGGGGCGACGAGTACCTTTCTAAAGTCCTCACACGGATTTTGAGAATTCAAGTTGACGAAAATTTAGAAAAATTTAGGCGAAGAACAATCTCGTGATAATAAAGTCAACAAGTAGTCATTGTTTTTCAAGACTCGGTTATTTTGGAGGGGATTATTTTTAAATAACCTAAAGGATGTACATTTATAAGCTGCTTGTAAAGAATTCTAAAAATAGCGTTTTGGTCCATGTGTTATTTCTTCAAGGAGGTTGAAAATATTTACGTAACGAAAATTATATTCTATAACAATTCATTTCACTCTTTTAATTATTCAAATGCGCCTGTTTTACGATGTAATACTGAATCATCTCTTCAAAATTTTTAACTTACAAAAATTGTAACCAAGAATTCAAAATTTAGTAATAAAATATGAATTTATGTTAAATCTTCATGCATACAAAAGTTCTTTATCTACGATTTAACATCTTACATTTATTTTACAATCAAAGGATATAATTCATATAATCCAAACTTTCGATTTTCAAAATCGAATCAGCTAATTACGTTTATTACATGTAATTAAATTCATTCAATTAATTATCTCCGAGGACTACGTTACACATGTTATTTTGAATTTAACATATTTTAAAAATCTGTCTTTATATTTTGTTATTTTTGATTTATCATATTTTATAAATCTCTAAATATTCAAAGAAATTTTCTTTGTCATAAATTATTAGCAACTGTAAATAAGAAAACCTCATAATTACTGTATTTATACATCTTCAACGAACCTCCTTAATAGAACATTCAATTCCTCACGTGTACAAATAAGCTAAAAGCGTAGAAAAAAGGCAAGAAAAATATATAGTTTCAGATTGAAGACCGCGATCTATTACACCTCGCGGAACTGTAAATTACGATTGCACATCGGCTTTTATTTTCAGTCCTCTTTAGCCTACGTCCCTTGCATTATACCAACACATACACTGAATCGCTAATCGCGCTAATTTTCCGCAGCGATATGCTGACGCATGCAAAAGATCTCACGACACTTGCGCATAGGACTGCAGCTCAAGGCTGCTCTAAATACTTGTAGTGGAATATTTGACAGTTGCGCCAGAGTTTTGTGACTTGAAATATAATAGATGCGTCGTGAATGGAAAATATATAAATATTACGTTCAAGATCTAATGGGAATAGCTGAGGTAAAACCTGTATTTAAAATGCTTATAATTGTTTGAAAAATACGCTCTGTAGTTTCTGGTAACTTTGAAGAAATTGTCAATGCGGTCATTTTTTTTATTGGAAAATAAAAATTTCTAGAAAAATTTCTGTAATTGCTATCCTGGCTTAAACAGTTTTAAATGGATGAATAAAAAATAAATACAAGAGAAAGAGAAAATGTATGTACATACGTAATTAGACTTCTTTATAGCGAAGGATATTTAAAACATTATCTGCGATTATAGACGTTACAATGAATAATTTCTCGTTACTAATAAATTAAATAACTAATTTTTTACTAGGTAGATTAAACTTTATTCTGATCATATTAAAATAGACCTACAATAATTAAAAGTTCTTCGTCAAGTTTTTTTAAATTTATTTTGATTTATTTCATAAATATATAACAATAACTTTTTTAAATGTTTCTTCCTTATGTTCTGTATATTATATATTATAAAGTATTATAATACTGTTCTTTATATGGTTTCATTAAATTTTGTGAAACTATTTCACTTGCAGTATATCGACGTGATGTTGGATGGATAGTTTGCACTTAAGTTTTATGTGCAGCTGTAAAAAAGCAATTGAACCTTTTTATGGTAGAGAAAAAAAGATAAAAAAGTATTTTAAAAATTAAAGTTAAACACAGTTACAGCAATCACAATTATATTTTTCTAAATTAAATAAAATCTTTTCTACAGTGATCCATGTCTTTCTGCGGCAGATTATATAAATTGCGTGCTTTCAGACTTTTTAGACAATCCTGTGAATATACTATTATTATAAACTATATGTATATATTCTCTATTTCAATTCTAAATAGACGATACATTAATTTATGAGGTATGAAATAATACCTGATTAAAATTAAAATTAAGTAAGTATTTTCGTAGCCGGTTCATTACAAACCGTCACTAAAAAGTCATTAGAAAATCCAAAACTCACGCGACTATGTATGTGTAGCCATTAAAAAAATAGATTCTTCTGGGATATAGAATCTTGTCTGCGGTCTTGGACTTTCAACTTTCTGCGGTCGAAAGTGGAAATCCCGAGACACTCGGCAAGAAGAAACATCGAAATTCGTGTCGAGCCTTGTGATGAAAAAAGGCATAACACAGAAAGAATCGGGTCAGAAGCAGCGCATCGGTTGCACCTAAATAAATATCGCGTGCGCGTAAGGAAGGATAATTACGAAAAACCTCATCTCCATAGATCATTGTTTGCAGATGATAAGAATGTAAAGCAATGCAACATCCGTGACGGACTCTCTTTTTCCTAGAGCCCCATTGTATAAGAGTCGACGATGACGATGCCGTTCTTTCTTTCTCGGCTGCAGTTTTTCTCCTTTTCAAAATAATGAGATTGACACCGATAGTGAATGCGCAGTTGCGCGCACTTATTGGATGGATATTTATTGACGAGGATTTCATTGTATTTGCACGGTAAAAGGAGCTGCTCGAGCAAGAAAACATTGTATAATGTGTGCTAAAGATGCGAATGCGGTTGAGATGGTGAGTATAATGATGCGGAAAAATTCACAAAGTTTATGAGGTTATAGGGAAGGAGGTTGCTTTTCTTACGTGTAAAATGGGAATATCGTTATTGTTCCCGGTAGAAATGCTTATTGTAATATTTTCTCACTAGATTTACAACAGTAGTAAGACTGATAAATTTTATATTGCTATTTTTCTCGAGATAGTTTTTTATACATTATATACCCTAATATAATACAAAGCAGGATGAACTGTTAACGTAACAAATCATTATTATGTATCTCTTCATTGTTCTCTTCGATAATTAGATCATATTTCACGTTAAAAAATATATGATATTGTGAAATCTGAGCGTTCTTGTATTAAAAGAAGCTTGCATTTTTACAAGGTCATTGCAATTTTTGACCTATTCTTGTGTCAAAGCCTTGAAAGAGAATGTATTCTTATAGTTCAATGCCATGTGAATCAAAAATTGTTCTTTGTCATTATTTTTAACTAAGGGCATTGTGCTCATACATTAAGATAATTAAGTAAATCAAATATATCAATAAAAAATTTTACTTAAAACGAATTGAAGTAAAGGTTTTTTAATGTAAAAAAAATTCAATTTAAATATATCTACACTCAAAAAATTCTCATTTAATACCACGCAGCATTTCGAAAGTGGATCGCAACGTCGTTTTGTTATATCCCCTCGACATGAATTCGTTAAATTGCCAGAACACCGATCGAGCGACTTCCGCGTTTCTCGCACCCGTACACACACGCATACAGGGACAGCAAGGAGTCAATGACAACGCATCCTCTTTTCTTACGCTCATCCACATCCATCGTAAATCATCGGTTCGTTAGCGCTGCATTAAAATTCGCTTGATTAAGAACCAGATGAACATTGAGATCCCCAGGAGACTTGCAATTAATTGATCTTTCGTAGGTACATGCATGCATCCATTTAATTAACCTTGCAGGTCTTGTGCTTGCGAGTACATACTCTGCGAGGTCGGAGTGATTTCGTGCACGAGAAACACCAAAATATCGTGAGTGAGTTTAACTTGATATTAAAAATGCGTATTGGTTCTTCTTGCGTATGTCGGTTGTCGTGATTGAAAAGTTTAATTATTAAAGCTTTTTAAAGTTAACGAACGATTGAAAGCTTCGATCGTCTTCTACATATCCATTTTCATATGGATAGGACAAATATTTAAGTTCGTGTGTAAGCGACATATATGTAATTATTCTGGTTTTAATAAATAAATAAATTAACCTGAAAAACAATCTTCTAATTATAAAGTTTAATTATATTTCAGGCCTTTTTCAAAATTTTTTAATTTGAGCTTCTCTTGTTGTCATAAAATTTGTGAAACTTTTAATGATTATTTTTAAATTTTCATGAATCAACATAATATATACCAATGCAAGATCCGCATAGTCAATGGAATTTAGGTACACGCATACGGTATTATTTACCTGACAAAGAAATTATTCCGAAATTATTCGCGTAATTAAGAGGACACTGTCCCGTTTTCGCGGTACTAGCAAACGTTTTCGTTCAGTTTGGTCTACATATCGATTTCTGTAAACGACAGCTGGAAATTTTCTGCTGAATAATTGATCAGCACTTGGCAAGTGCGTGCATACTGAAAAGTTGACAAGCGCAAAGTTTCCTTTAATATTAGTTTACGAGCTAAACGAAGGATTTTAATATTTATGGAATTTTCTTTTGAATTCTTGATTCTGTATTAATACAGGAAGCTAATTAAATTTTTCTAAGTTGTTTTTACAAGTAACGGTGAATTCTACAAAAAGTGTAAAACTTTTTTTAAATTGCTTGAATTTTCCAATAAATGCATTATTTTAAAAAATGTGATATAAGAAAAGCTTATTTTGTATGAAATTTTACTTTTACTTTATATATTTGTCTGTTACATGATCACCAGCAAAAATTCTCATAAAATTGTATAACCGAACAATAATTGAATTTTAAAGTTATACGTTGAAAAGTATATGGGTGCATAAAAATGTCAAGCTTCCAAAAATCAGTGATTTAAATGCACCCACGGCCTCTTTGAAGGAATGTTTTTGAGAGTACATCATACGATAAAAGCGACGATACGTAACGATTTGACTTGGTATAATCATCGTTATTTTTATACATTCTTGTGCAATTTTTGTGCATACGAATATGACGAAGATTTGATTTTTCGAAATGGACATTTTGAGTTTGTTGCCTTTTTACAGTTTTAATGTTTGAATTATTAGAAACAGTGATGCTGCTGGAAAAATTACGTCTAGGGTCCCTAAATTATTTAACCGAATGAAATAATTTGAGGACCCTCGACGCAAGTGTTCCAGCGGCATCACTGATTAGAAATGTTTAATTTACATCAAATAGTGTGTTCTTTTTAAATTCAATAAACACTTTGTTTAACAATAAATAACGTAAAAGTGATCTATGTATAGCGCGTTAATAAGCAAAACTTGCAGAACAAAATTTGTAATCGACAAGAATAAAACACATTATATTCTCTTTTTCAGATTTTTCAAAGGAAAGTTGGTTTTATTCTCCATAATAATGACATGTAGTTGAACCGTGCATTCGAACCCATATTTAATCGACTGCGGCAATAAATTCACTGACAGAGTTTGTGCTGCAAAAGGAAAAAAAAGAAGTGGAAGTACAGTACGGGAGTCGAATCGCGAGGATTCCTCTGGTCGAAATGATCCGTTTATGGGTGAGAGATGCTGAGGAGTACCTTGAGCCAGATAGCGTCCGAGTAAAAGTGGCTAATCTTCTTTCAAATAGATAGCTGACATAATGCTAAGCCACGAACATGGCAAAAGATCACTAAGCACGGTTACGGCTCCTTTTTTTACTGTATTTGAAATTGAAATAGAAGGAAAGGGTAGTTATTTTAAATCTTTGATATTTGCAATGGTAGATTTGTGATCGAAGTAGATTTTTTGTTAGAAAAAAAACTTTTCAAAAACTATTCTATTTCATTAATAGAGAAAAAGTAGGAAATTGTAAAAACATTTAAAACAAGAAAATAACTTCTTTGCAGAAATGAATCAGAAAAAAAGGTTTAAATTATATTTTGAAAGTGAAATAAAATGAATCATTTTTTACGTAAATAATGACAGTTTAATGACAACATAACGTATACAATATTAATTATGACATCTTTTTTCGTTTCATAAAAGAATTCCATTCATTCTTATAAGTTCTCTCCTTAATTTCGTTCACTCTTTCCAAGCTAATTATTTATTTTTTCTATAGGTACAAAGTTCAGAACGTCAGTGGAAACATCTAATTCTCCTCTTTCACTTTAAGTTTTTTTATATACTATATTAGCAAGAGTATACAATTCGCAAAATTACTTATAAGTAAACTAATATTCAGAAATCTATCGCGTCAGTCAAGTCGCCGCTGTACCTGCAGCTTTCGTTTTGTCTTGATATATCCTTTTCACTTGAATGAACATTTCACTCATGCTAATTTTTTATTTTTTTTTTATAAAATCACCAACATAAAACTAAACCCACGTAAAAAGCGCATGAGCCACTCAAGTACAGGTAAAATCAATGAAACATTTCTTTTTTCTTAACTTCAAATCTTACGCTCACATACATTGCACTTGTCACATCGTAATGTTTGCACGTGCACAAACTTTTTTTCTGTTTAAATGGAGTGCAAGTACAAAAATTATCGTTTTAAAGTTTTCTTACTCTCTTTTTTAATCTTAACGTATCAATTTTGAATTAGAATTATTTACAGCAATCTCACAAACAGACCAGGCTCGTTTAATATATATTTAGTCATATAGGTCGACTTTTAGTAGTATTTTCTGATTTTCTCGGATATTTTGAGTAATTTTAGTTTTAACTTTTATCATACTACACAGTCCCGTTGACTAATACATTAATAATTAAAAATTCACATAGCGATAAGTGTCAATTAGGATAAGTCTGACAGTATCTCATGTGAACTTTTTGAGTTTTTTTATCAATAGTAAAAAACTAGAAAAGGCTTATTAGATTACTTATTTAGTGAATTTCGTTCAACGGTACCGGTATAATATCGCACTTGAGTGCCAAAAAAATGTTCTTGGAAAAACATAAAACGATCTTGCGATATTGATCTTCTGCTTATAAACTAATATTTTTCAATCTTCTATGATTTTATGATGTTTGTTATTTTTTTTCTCTATATTTAATTTTTTTTAATAGTTGTAAGATTATCTAAAATATAAAATAAAAAATAAACAACCAATTTTGCCAATAAGTTTACAACAAAAAGAAACGAAAAAAAACAGGAATGCAATAAATATATTAGCCTGGTTGTTGTATATCTTCTTTCAAACAAAATACAAAATATAATGACAGAATAAAACGAGTATCATCACCCTCTCCATCATCACGTCGCTCAGTTTAAATGCTGCTTTCTGTTGGTATCGAACACTTTTTACATGTCTTTGTTTTTGAATATCAAGTAAGTAGAAAGTGTTCGGTGCCTTTTCTTCTTCTCCTTTACAATTGAGAGCTTAATATAATGCATCAAAGTGAAACTTTGACGCTTCGAACATAATGTTTACGCATATTCGTTTCCGATGTCGCTGCACTGAATCTTCATCAAAAATCCAAGATCTTTGGCTACTGCGATTTCCATACGTTATCATTTAAATAACTGTATAATGTATGTATCAATATCGTACAACTTGAGTTTAGAGTACAAGATACATTTTTTCTGTGTTGCAAAAGAGACGTAATTCTGTTGTACCTCTTCATTTACATTAGACGCTGGCCATTAGGTGGAACAAACTGCGTTTGTTGAGGATTCATTTGCTGGCCAGGCGGCACTTGTGTTAAAAATGACGGTGGCACGACGGAGCCACTCTGCGCTGGAAACCTGTTGCGGTACATTAATAAACTAATTGTTCTCATTAATAATAGATACTTTTGTGAAGGGGTACTACACATAAAAATTTAGGTAAAATTGTTTAAATGTTAGTAATGCATAAAAAGTCTCAACTTAAATTTTTTAGACACATACACAGAAATTATAACACGTGTTTATAAAAATATATATTTTATTGCTATTATTATTTATAAAATTCTATAACAAATAAATCAAATTTATCAATGACCCCACGAACTTTCTTGACAAACTTCTTTACTTAATAAAAAAATTGCAATCTTCGCGTAATTCGGTTTTCAGAATTAAATATATTAGACTTGAACATCATGGATGAACCAGTATCTTCAAAATTCTTTATTATCTTGACGTTTTTTTTTTTAAGAATTGTCTTCATTCTCGGACCTTTAGTTAAATTAGTAACAAATAAAAAAAATGATGGCTCCTACAAGTTATGCTTTTAGGATTGCGTGCTTAAAATTAAATTTAAAATAAGTGTAATGGAGCAATTTTTAAAATTGTTATTAAGTTCGCAGTGATGAATTTTTTTGTGCATATTTACATAGAAAATATTAGATAGTATAAACAAAATTACTTAACTATATTTTTATACACGATAGTGGTTTCTTTTGTCTATTGCATTTCTGAAATTCTATAGTAAATAAGTTCTTTGAGTATTTAAATATTTTCAAATTAGAATAATTAAACAAATTTTGTTTAATTAAGATGAAATGAAAATCTATCAAATTTTGTTTAGATAATAATTGCGCAATAAAACCATGCAAGTAATTACATAAAATTTGTGGTAATAATTACCCATGTTGTGTAAAGGGAGTATTGTTTTGATTAGATTGTTGAGATTCCGGTCGAGCTTCAGGCGGTACCTGCCGCAATCCTGCAGCCAGTTGAAAGTGATGAGGTAAAGTCATGGCTGGCAAACTCGTCGGTCCTTGAGAAGTATTAATTAATTCCCCAGTCGGTGGTATACTTGTATTAAATCGTGGCTGAGGACCTGTCATTATATGCGACTGTGGTCCAGATGGTATTCCGTTAAACATCTAGTGATTACAAAAATTTCAACATTTGTGTCAAAAAAACGTTAATAGTTCCATCAAAAACATAGTATAAAAATATTATGTGTATTTACATGAGGAGGTACTCCTTGTGGCGGAGCACTTTGAGTTGGTGCACCTTGCGGATGTCCTTGCGGATGTCCTTGCGGATGTCCTTGTGGATGTCCTTGTGGATGTCCTTGCGGAGGCCCTTGCGGATGTCCTTGCACATGTCCCTGTGGGTGTCCTTGTGGATGTGCTTGCGGATGGCCTTGCGGATGTCCTTGGGGATGTCCTTGCGGATGTCCCTGTGGGTGACTCTGCGGATGTCCCATTTGCGGATTCATTCCTTGTGGATGAACGCCTTGAGGATGCGGATATGGATAGACCATTTGTTGAAGAGGCATTTTGGGTAAAGTGTAACTTGATATGGCAGGTTCACGCATTAGCGAGTGGTATAAATTCATTGCTTCTACTAAATCAGAACTTAATTGAGTTAACTGAGCATGCTGTTTATCCACCTTTTCTAGAGCTGTATCTATTAATGGTCCCATTGCAGTAACTTGCTCTATAATGGATAATAAATATTAAAATATTTTTTATTTCACTGAATCATGTTAAAATTAAAATTAATATATATTACCTTCTAAGTCGAGCATTTCTTGAGGATCTTGACTATCTGATTGAGGATCAGATTCATGCAATAAACCTAAAAGTCTGTCCATTTTTTTTTCGTCGATTTCTACTTCTACAACTTCGGGTTCTTTTTTTACCGTTTTAACTTCAACTTCTTCCGAAAATTGAACAGATTTCTTACTATTGCTTTCCAGTTCTAAAAAATATATTATTCATTTATAATATAAACCAACAACAAAAGAACTTTTAATTTTGTTTATCTAATATTAAACAATATAATTTCGAGAGCTTTAATAGTACTCACTAGTAAATTGTTCCGGCTCAACGGTCAAATCGGCTGTAACGAAATTAGAAGGAAATAAGCCTTCACCTCGAATTGTACTACCTTTCCACCAATTCGCATCAGAATCATCTAAAATATGAACTGAAATTGACAAAATTAAATTTTACGTTAATGATTAATATTCAACGTTTAATTTTTAAGTTAAAATATTTTAATATAAATTCTTACTGATTTCCCCTGCCGTAAATGTCAACTCATTATCTTCAACAGCTTCAAAATCATAAAGAGCTTTTACTTTTCTTCTATCTGAATTAGCAATTGCCATGGCCATTACACTTGGATATAAACTAGTAGTTTTAGAAGATGGTGAATTATGTGACAGTGTTGAAGATTTATTATTTTCTTTTAAGGAGAGTTCAATAGCTGTAAATTAAAAAAGTAAAGAAAGGTAATGATAAATATAAAATAATTTGTAGATATATTAATGTTACCCTTTGCTATCTCTTCTTCTTCTTGAGCACTTGTTACAACATTTGGATTGTTGCTATATGCATGTGGTGGCCTTGGCTGTTAAATATGATGTAATAATTAAAGTAGCATTAGATATTTTTGACTCTAAAATTTTTAATAGTACTTAGAAGTCATCTTACCGTTTCTGAAAATGAAGAAAAATCATGCCCATCAAGTTTTAATTTCTGATAAAGACTTGGAATGAGATTTAATTGAGGATCACTTTTAAAATCTCCTTCTGCCCACTTTTTTAATAAGGCTTTCAATTTTTCATAAATTTTTTGCTGCTGTCGATTGGCATTTAAAATTTTTAAAAATTGTCCTTCAAATTCTCTAGAGGCAATTTCTAAATGAAATGGTCTTCCACAATTACTTGAACAGGCATCTAATAACTGAAAAAATATGTAAATAAATTTAATATTACAAAGCTATATACTTTGAAATAATTAAATTACTATAAACTTTAATGCTCCTACTTGTGCTAAAAAATATTTGGTTGCGTTAGAAAAACTTATAATTAATAAGCATTTATTTATTTTTATATTTTTAAATATAAAGCAGTTATAAAGATAACTGGAGTTTGAATCATACTATATTATATTACTATTACTAATTCTGATGCAATAATTACCAATGAATCTTTTTAACCTAATTTTATGTTTTTAATCAGTAAGAACCAATAATGAACTAACCCTGTAAGGATTTTTATTATCAATTTCAGCTTTTATATTTACTTACAGTTATGGCAAGCATCACAACGTGAGGATCATGGTTATTCATCCTTTTAACAATGGCTCGAAGACAATCCTTGGCATGTTGTGGATTGTTTCCCACTTTGTCACATATATCCATAATCTTAGACCAATCTTCTGAGGTAGATTTTTCATCCGTTACTTTTTCTGTAAAGATAATGTTGACATTTGTTAATAAGAACTTTCATATCATCATGGTATATTTTTGATTATCCAAATTTTTGAGTAAAACACTAAAAATTCGTATTATATTTTATAGTATCAAACGAATTTGAAAATATAAGCTAGTTATCACAGTCATCAACATCATGCAATTTTCAGGCTGTTGCCTTGCTCATAAAACAACGCGCAGTTTGGCGAAAACGCCTCTCTTTGCGGATTTTTTCTAGAGAACAAAGCCAAGAGGCAGTGAGCGTCAACCACCAAAAAAAAAAGCCTCACATCGAGAATGGAGATTTCACTTACCTACGTCAGCTTCGAAAGGCGCAGCCATCAAAAAGCCCATCATCTTTCTTAGCCTGGAACAATAGGCACCGAATATTCGAAGAAAAAAACTGAGCAGCTCCTTCGTAGCTTTGACCACCGAACGCTAAAACAGCACTCCTGAACTGTCACAGCAGTTCGTTTTTTTCTCGAATGCTTGCGCTGTACATCCAGCTGATAGTCACTCTGGTAAACACCAATTGGATGACTAATAACATTCTAATCGGCTATGGCCGAAAGAGCCATCTTTTCCAGTTTTCTCGACAAACCCCCTCTTCCCTCTTCCGCGCCCGCGCCACGCCACGCATTTACTGCTTCTGCCCTCTGTCGTTTCAGCTTTGTCTACAAATGAGCGGCTATTTTCTTTCTCAAATTCAAATTTCAAAATGACAAAATCTCAAACAATTAAACAGATATAAATATCAAAATCGAACGTATAAAAAAAGATCGAAGTATTATTTTAAGCAAATATTATAGGCTTAATTAATGAGTAGACAGTACCTTAGCATATTTTCTGTACGTTTTAAATTTGAAGTGTACCAATAATATGATTCGTTGATCGAAATTAACGCGTTAAACCAATCTAAAATAAAGTTGAGAACAAAGTACGTACAGTGCAAACATTTAAATTGAAGACGTTTGATAATTAAATTTGTTAAATCCAAGTTCTTGGAGGACCAAAGATTTATATTTATTGAATAAAAAAATCTTTTTCTCAAAGAACACTTCTTTATTTCGCAACGTTTCGTTTAGTTTGATTTTGCTAATGATTTTGCTAATGATTTTGCGATGAGGTTCGCGAACGAAAATCATAATTTAAAAATTAGTATAATGAAAATGAAAAACATATTTTATAATTCTTTATATATACATATATATAAATATTTGATTCTCATTTTTTTTACGTCACTAAACATGGTTATTTTTTAAATCTTTTGAATAAAAAAAAAATAATAATTATAAAAAAAATGTAAAAACGAGGAACTCAAAAAAACATTAAATAAAAATTCTAAGTAAATTTATTTCATCATGAAAAATGCTAGTACTTGACTGTCACATATAGAAACTAATCATTTATCTATCTTATCTAAAAAAGATTTATTTCATTTAAATCAACTGAAACAGATATCATCTTACAAGTCTGTATTAAAGCATTTTGGAATAGCTCTTAAAAATAATTTTTATCAATGATAAGTGTCTAATTACAAGAATATATAAATGCTGAGAGTTACAAACAAGGAAAAAATGTTGACTCTTTCAATTATTAGTTGACAGATACTAATTATTCAAAGTTTTATTTATTTATCTACAAAAATTAAACAAGTATGTATAAATTTATTATTTCCCAAGGTTAAAGATAAACCATTAGATAAGCCGTTGTATTTAATTTTCCATTTTACCCTGAATTGATACGATCAAAAATATAGGTTATCATAGGGATAAGCAATAAGTTAATTATCATCACTTTATTAATTTCATTCATTTTATATCATCTAAAATCTAAAATTCATTATGATGTATTAATAATTTATAAAATTCCAATGGTAAAAGTATTTTCATAGTAGAAACTAATTTAATAATGAAATATTGTAACATTTTTAAAATAAATTTATTAAATTTTGATCACTTTACCACCTATTTGAAATTTTATTAAATCTTAATAAAAAATCTTTTAGATATACTTTTTTTTCATCTTTATTTATTGCAAGATGGACAAAGCTAAAAAATTAAAGTTGGTCAGAGAATCAATTGTTTCTTATCCAGACTTCCCCAAACCAGGAGTTTTATTTCGGTAAATATATTTTTATCAAACTTATATGTATAGGTAATTTTTTCTGGTCGTACATAAATAATTATAATAAATATAATTAATAATTTAAAATTTTTAGAGACATTTTTGGGATCTTTAAAAATATAACAGCTTTGCAAGCATTGAAAGATCTGCTTGTTGGTCATGTAGCTCTACTAGATGTTGACGTGATTGCAGGCCTAGATTCAAGAGGTTTCTTATTAGGTCCATTAATTAGTTTGGAGTTGGCAAAACCATTTATACCAATTAGAAAACAGGGAAAATTACCTGGTAAAGTTATTCAACAAAGTTACACCCTCGAATATGGAGAGGTATTCATAATTCTTATATTTTATTATTCTTTGATTCAATGAAACTTATATCCATTTTTATAAATTGGACATTTCTTTTTGATAATGAATAAGTATTTTTTTAAAATTTGTAGAATACTTTAGAAATTCAAAGTGACTGTCTTCATGGAAGAACTAAAGCACTTATTGTAGATGATCTATTAGCTACTGGAGGTAAAAAAAGTTTACTATTTCTGATAAAGTAATTACCATTTATGGAATACCAAATAAAAATTGACTATTTTTAGGAACGATGTCAGCAGCTGAACAATTAATAAAATCTGGAGGAGTACAAGTAACAGGATGTCTAGTTATTATCGAATTGACATCTTTAAAAGGCCGTGAGAAAGTGGAAGCTCCTGTACATTCCTTGTTACAGTATCATTAATGCATTAAACTTCCGTTTTATATGACAAATTTTCCTAACAATGAATTGACCATTTTAATGTTAACACTATATTAAAAATTTATTTTTAATAATTGTATATAAATATTTAAAAAATAGAGTTTTAAATACATTATTCTGGTATAAAGACGTGTTTACGACTAGATTATTTTTGATTAATCTTAAGGTTTTAGATTAGTTTTTAAAAAAACTAATCTAAAACTTCATTTTTTCAATCTTATTCTTGATGAATTATTATGCAATGTTTTGAGTAAATGTTGCACTTCAAATTCTAATCTATCCACTTGTTCCTGAAGCAATTTGCAATTTTTGTGTTTATTTTTTCTTTTTTTCCTTTCAACATCTTGTGCAGATGCTAATTGCCGATAATATGAATCGCTCCACGATATATCGTCATCCAAATTTTTACAAGGATCCAGGTCTTCGGTTTCCTTTTTTGTATATTCTAATAACCTCTTGTCCTCCTGTACTTGATTTTCATAACATTTTCGAAGTTCTACAAAATAAGACAATGATTATATTTTCGTATTAAGTTTTAATCAATTATTGATCTCTTTGACTTTCAATAAATTACCATTTAACCTCATTTCATGAATGTATTTTACAAAACGTTCAGTCTCTGCTTGCAGTCTTTTTTCTTCTAATAGTTCCATAGCATGAAGCTGAAATCCCCGTAATCGCTTTTCCTTTTCTTTTAATTTTTTTAAATTTAATCCTCTTAACTCATCTGTTAGATACTTTGGGAACTCATATTGAAGAAATGGTAAATATGGTCCTGTTTTTGGTATAGTACAGATTTCATTTCTAAAAGTATCACATTATTATTATTATTATTATTATTATTATTATTATTATTATTAATCCATTACCACTCATTATAGACTCAATTGGATACTTATTGTTTTTTAAAGCAATTCTTATAATTATTTGCATGAATCAACTTTGCAATTAAAAATTCGACTTACTTTCAGTCCTCTTTACACATGTTAAAAATGAATTGTTGAACAAAAGATTTTATTTAAAGAATTAATAAAAGTGTGCATCTTCATCATTTTGGTCAGTAATGGGTTAATTAAACTTTTAGGTGGATAAGACTGATTCACACGTGAATTATTTAACTTGTAACTTATTTAACATATGTATCAGTACTATTCTCTCAAGTCTAAAACACTTCCTGCATGCAAATAAATTTTGATATTCTTACCTAAGATATCGAAGTGGATGAAGTCGATGAGGTGTTTCATTATCTAATTTATGAGCAATTTTTAAAATATTTTTAATGGAAACATGTCCTTGTGTTTTATAAAATTGTTTGATATCTTCTGAAGTTTTTAATTTTGTCATAATAACCTTTCGGTATAAAATATTATAAGCAACTGAACACATTAAAAGATACCAGGGTTTCTGAATAGAAAGTATGTGATCCCATAATATTAGCCAGTCATTTTCTGAAAGTACTTCACTCATTGTTGTTTGCAGCAAAGGCCAAGCATATTCAGTAGATGTAAGACCTTTCTCACAAAAATAATCGAAAAGTAGTGGATCTGCTTCCAAAAGAATATTTTCTATCATACCTAAAATATTAAGTGGTGGTAAAGGATGGTATTCAAACCATTTTTGGCAGTAGTTTAACATAATGTATAAAACTGCTTCAAATCCAATTACAGGATTCTTCTGAAAAAGGCATTAAAATTATTAAAATAAAATTTAACTAAATAAAATATTATTTTGACATACCTGAAAAAAATTTACAAAAGGCATGATTAATTTTGGCAAAAATGAACATTCTTTTAAAATAGGACTCCAATGAAGCAAACAACTTAATGTTGTTCCTAAAAGAGAACTTTTAAATTTATCTAATAAAGGATTATTTTTCAACATATCCAATGCTAATTCATATTGAGAATTGCTTGATAAATCTACATAAGCTTTTGTATTGTCAGGCAATTCCATTATAGTTGACCAAATTAATTTCCTATGTTTTTCAGGATATTCCCCAAATTCTTTTAATATTGGCAAAAGTCTCTTTAACTTTAATTCTTCTTTAACAGTATTCCGAACACATTTTAAGTGATCTTCTGCTTTATGGGCAGATTTCCTTTGCTCTTTTGGTTTTTCAGAATTACAACTAAGTTTAACATTGAATAACTTATTCAAGTATAAAATATCTAAGACCCCATACTTATTAATAGATGCTAAATAATGACCTTTGTGTGAAATTTCCATTCTTTTTAATCCTACTTCTAGGTCGCAACAATTGTTAATGATTGTACAACTTGCCAAGTTTATTAGTTTTAATGTAGATTCATTTGTAAGAACTGCTACTACTGAATTTGCTCCTCCATCAAGTGGTAATGAAATAACTGAGATTTGCCTACCTCCAGAAAAATTTTCATGAAATGATACATCTTTTATCACATCCCACGTAGTGGTATTAAAAATTAAAATTTTATTTTCTAGACCACACACTATCATGGCTCTACCATCTGCTGTAAATTCAAAGTCTTTAACAGTTTTAATTCCATAGTTGGATACCTCTATTCTATTATCTTTATGAAATTGTTGGAACGTCCATGATTGTATTACATTTGTTTGGTATAAAACTGAAACAAGTCCTAAATTTGAAAATATAGCTTTCTTAACAATAACATTTTTAGTATTTAGTTTTAACTGATGAGCTTTACAGTAAGACTTTTTAATCCATACTATGGCTTCTTTGCTAGAAGCTGTTAAACAATATTCTTTATAAAAAGATATATTAATGGGTGATGCTGTATGACCAGTTAATAAACAAAAATCATTGATAGCATTTATTCTTAGAACTTTTATATTAGTTGAGCTTAAGCCTATCAAAAGTTCACCTCTGTCCGTTGGATTAAATGCTAAAAAAGTACTTATACCTACGCAGCCTAATTTCTTATAAGCTGGTGTTCCAGTCAAATCAATGTAATAAGCAATACCGTTGTTGTCTATTACGACAAGAGCTTCATCATTGTTATCAAAAGCACATTGTGAAAAATTAATTGTAGAAGGACAGTGACAACCTCCATAAGCTGATTTCACTTTAAAATTATAATGATTTGGGCAAAACCCTTTCTCCAAGTCTGTCCACTTTTCTTCCATCATTTTCAGGTACCAGGCAAATGTCAACTGGTTAGCAGAGAAAGCAGAAAGTGTCAAGTACTATGATTCAAGTTCTCCAAACTGAGCGATATCTTTAAATCAACTTTCTTAATCCACCATACTAGAGGTACCTTGATCATTTTCTCATAACCAAGGCACCATTGAATTAGTGGTAATTATAAACAACCACTTTGTTACAGTTCTAGCTTATAAGCGTTTCAAAGAGAGACGCGTTTTCCATTCTATAAACAGTGTTGCCGTTTCCATCGCTTAATAACGTGATTAGCATATAAATCGCTCAGATCAAAAACTACTTGGCAACGTCGAAAAATAAACGTGAACGATATCCTAACCAATAAGAGATAAGTTTCTTATTGACGTCACTTTTCTTGTCACTAAAAATTTTTCTTCCATACATGATACACGTATATGTATACCATCGATCGATATTATGACCGTCACACTTTTTATGACGTTAATTTTATCTTGACGAACAGACTTTCTTGAAAAGACAATCGCGATTCTCGAGCCAAGGAGTGACAATTGGCTTAGAGAAATACTATGTTAGTTGAATGTTTTGTTTCGTTTGCGGAGTAAGGTTGAATTTACCAGTTCTGTTTTCTGCTTTATTCAACCTTTGTTTTGTTATTAAATTAATTATTCTTAACCGTCCTTGAATTTTAAGAGTCTAAAAAAATGGTAAGTGATAAATAATAAAGTTCTCGTTTCTTAAATTTAAAAGTTATAGGTTAAGGCTAAATACATATTAACTTATATTCGCGATTTTAGCTAATAAATAATGATTTGTTTAATTAACATGTAATCTTTATATTCAAAACTTTAAAGTAAACATGTTTTTTATGTAATATATATATAAAAATATAAAAAAAAAATAATATATATATACATGCACTGATTTGATGTTTTGTTTCAATATAATCAATTATTTCTTATTAAAATGAATGCAATTTTTTTATTATTTCCATGTAAACACATTAAAATAAATAAAATAAATTTAAATGTTTATTTCTAGTCTGTGGCTGAATTCTTAAGTGGATTGCCTTCCATAGATGAACATAATTTTGCTAATTTTCACACAGATAATGGAAATAGAACGTGCGTTAAAAGGCCATCTGTTTATCTTCCTACAAAAGATTACCCTTCCAAACAAGGTATGACATTTGCATTAATTGTAATAAAAAAAACTTGAATGCATTATTTATTTAAACTGGTGCCAACAATATAATTTAATAATTGTGTAACAATATCATTGCTTTAAATTTTTAATTGAATGTTCTTTTAGTTATTGTTACAGAACCAGCAGCAATAGTAATGAAATATTTACACCAAAAATGGGAGAAAAAGGTAAAATTAAAAATTAATTTATAATTTGGAAAAAAGAAAATATTAAACTTAAATAATAATCCCTATTGGAAGGGTCTAATAAAACCTTATAAAGATCTGGTAAAATTGGAGCAAATACACATATATGTATAACCTGATACCGGTATTGGGTTATATGTGGTATTTGCACTATTTTGCCAGGTCTTCCCGACAGGGTAATAATAAAATTTATAAATAATTCTAGGGCACGGAAAGGAAAAGAGAACTTTTATCGGTAAATGGAGATTCACCAGAAGACCAGCGTAATAAAAGACCTCGAATGGATCTTGCTAGTACATTATAAGTATTTTTAGTCCTTTTTATGTATAATGTAATTTACGATCTTCGATACAAAATCAGAACATAAAAAGCACAACTGTATTATACAAATATTAAGAATTTGTATCCTTTGATGGCATTTTTTTTTTAAATTTTGTACTCTGACCTTGAAACGAGAATTTACAAATGTAAAACGTTTCCGTGATAGTTTTATTGTAAGAAATTGTGTTACTCTTTTTTTTGTACATTGCTTAGATTACATGACATTACATATTTCATGCTTTAATTGAGATTTGAAATCAAAGTTGTTCCATTAAATTTGAATAGGTAGTGGTCATAATAAAACGTAGTAATAATTTACGTTTGGTTGACGTATTATAAATGTACATGTATTAAAAAAAGAAGATAAAACAGTACTTTATTAAAAATGTGTTTATATGCTATATCCTTTATTCATAATTAGTATATTTTAATATAAAAAAACAGTAGAGTGCATCTTCTTTAATATAATGATACATGAGTTTATTTATTTCAGTCAAAAATGGCAAAGTCAATGTTAACATTTACAGATCTTCATCTAGAGACAGAGAGAGGAACTCTTATTCCGCTTACTTAAGTAATTGCTTAAAAATTAGTATCAAATTTGATCATAAGCGGTAAAACATGTAGATATATCAATTAGAAAAATCCACTACTTTTATTTACTGCATCATTATCTGAAACAAAAATGTTACTCTTAAAAATTGTTTTAAGACAAAAATTTAAGAAAGTTATAATATAAAACATATGCATACCTGTTCATTGCAGTAGTCATTTCTTTTCTTTTACTAGTGTTTTGCGACACAACAGCTACTAAAAATCAAATTGTTTATTTTATAAGAAAAGAAATAATGTAAATAAATGAATATATTAATAAATAAGGAATTGAATGTACCTTTTATTGTTTTTTTATTGTCCGATGGTCGTTTTAGTTTACTTCCACATATGAGATCGTTAAGCAAACGTGGCCCTTTTATTTCTTTCGGCTTCGGTTTTGATAGTTTTTCGTTTTTCATATTATAAACTGCTGTTTGATACACGACTTCTACTGGCTTCTTTGACCTGCAATATAAAAATCCAAAATTAACATCAGATTCTATTGATAGTTGAAAAATAAATGGTTATTTTTGTACCTTAAAGTTCTTTCATTCTTTTCCGTGTTTGCAGATTTCTGTTCCTGACCTCTCGAACTGCTTCTTCTTGCTTGCGTGCCTTTCGGACTATCGTCTTTCGAGAGTTTCGTATCCTTATGTCTCTTAATAGAGCTGTCGCGTGAACTCGTGCGCGAACTCGCTTTTGCTCTTTCCATCGAATGCACTGAATTTTTGTCACTTTTGACACTGGACAGCGTTGACAATGGTGTAACAGATCTGCTCTTAACGGATCTATCCTTTTTTTTGCTTTCTTCACCGCTTACCTTTAAAACTTTTTTCTGCCTCTTCTCTTGCGAATGAGTTATTGGCTTTTTCGGCTGCACGACTATACTTTCTTTCGTTACCGATCCGTTTCTCAGTACCTGGAAGTTCTCGTAGACTGGCGTATCGTCGTCGACGACGTCAAATATATTTTCATATGTGGGAGCCTCGACGCCGTTTGAAGCTATCTCGCTACTGGGATTATCACAGTGATCTTTGGCTTCGGGCTCAACTTTTGGAGTTACAGACTCTTCTGTCAAATCCTCGTTGGTTGTTATTTCATCAACCATCTCAGCGGCTTGGGCTTTCAGGCGAGGCTTTACGGTGGTGCTCGGATT
This sequence comes from Ormyrus pomaceus, assembly GCA_900474385.1. Lineage (NCBI taxonomy): Eukaryota > Metazoa > Arthropoda > Insecta > Hymenoptera > Ormyridae > Ormyrus > Ormyrus pomaceus. The sequence continues at coordinate 44,322 of UCOM01000617.1, read as the reverse complement.
GTGGTCGCTCTCTACTCTGGCCAGCACCGGCTTGTGCGTAGTAACAATTTTCAATAAAACCTGGTTGTTTTCGGGAGTTTTTGCGATCATTTGACTTTTGTTTGTTAATGGACCGATTTCCTTGTGTGAAATATGATTCGTTGCTGGATAAGTGTTACTGGATGTATCTAAAAAACCATAAGTTTTAATCAGCATGACTTATTAAATGCTTGTGTACTATACATATATATATATATATTAATACATGTATTTTCTAATAAATCTTTATTTAAAATAGTAATCATATGAAAAAACACGTTTTTAATTTTACATATCTCTATATATCAAGTATAATCCGGCACATTTTTCTTTCTTTGAAATAAAAAATTTTTTTAATTGACTTTTTTTAAGCCAATTTAATATTATCTTGATTCAAAATTTTCATTAAAATTATAATTCAAATTTTTACATATTTACATTAGTTAATTATGACTTTTTAAAATTATGATGCACAGAGCTTTAAAGAATGCTATCTATCTGTACTTATAAATTATATGAGAAGTAATGAACACGTGAGATGAACGTGACAAAATGAACCCAAAGCCACTTGTTCGAGTGCTCTGTCGAAACGCGCATATATACAAACGTAGAAATGAAATTCCTGTACCCGTGAGCACCTCATCCGCGTTTTCTAATCTCCTTTCACCTCCTTCCTTCTTCTCCTCCTCAACCTCGCCATTTCTCAAACATTCCGCAGACTTCAGCTGCAGGGACCAGGACATCTGACTCTTCTCCCTCAGCGTTGAGTCCCCGTTATACAGCGAGGAAAAGAGTCGCTCGAGCGAGAGCGAGTCGTTTCCACCGTTCCTGGAGCTCATCATCTGGCCGATGCTCATTACCAGCTGGACCGACTTGAGATTCGAGAACGGATTGTTCTGGAGAATTCGCGGCTGCCGGCTAATGGACGGCGAGGGTTGCAGGTGGACGGTAATCTTGGTGGTGCGACTGACGACGCCGTCCTCATCGCCAATGGCCAACGGACTCAGGCTTCGATTCGACGCCGCGAATTGCAGCTGAATCTCGCGAGCGCGCACTCCTGCAAGTAGGTTCGAGGCGGGTCTACCACGGGCTTCCAATGCTAATGTATCTCATGCAGACGATTATATATGCTATACAGAGAGGCGGCCTGGCTGCGCTGAGTCGCAAGTAACTACGCTGGAGGTGGTTATTCGGCTTTGGCTTTCGGAGTAGAGTGCAGGTTCGCAATGGTTTTGGGTTACAGCTTACATTGATGTTAAAGCAAATTTTTTTTACGAGATTCATTGTGATTTAAGAGATGGAATTATTACGCATGTCATATGCTTATGGATTTTTGTACAAACATTGAGTGAGAGAAATATCCGATATATACAATTGCTTACTTGGTTGAAATTTAGATTAGATTAACATCAAGGTCCCTTAACCCAAAAAAATCTCAACCGTATTAGTGATTGCGCAATTCTATTTTAGTCACGTATTAAAAAAGAGAAACTACATCATCAAATCTGATTTCTTAAATTGCCAGGCTAATGTAAAATCGTTCACCGTACAATTTTTACCACACATGAATTTCTGACATTAGTGCTGTAAATTTATGGAATGATGTTGATTAATGGTGACAAATTGTTAAGTCAAAATCGTTTTTATACTTCTGCGTGGTAGCCAATACTGTGTATAACTAATATAATAAAAGAAGGCTTTTCTTTGCTAAAGAATGTTGATGTAGCTTTTGCTAAAGCATTTGCTAAAGCACAATAATAATAATATAAATTATTGAAATAAATCAATATAAAAGTTAAATATTTATTTAAAATTCTAAAAAAAGAATTATTAGTTCTCAACACAGCCATTATTTAAATATCAGCCACCACACAGAGCCCAAAAAAGGTGAAAAAGCTCAAAACATAAAAACAATACCTTCGGCAGCTCGGGGCACGACAGCACTGTCCTCGCCGAGGATATTGACGGTCGTCGTGTGCGTTCCCCTGAACTTGTTATTGTGATCCGCGCCGGCCTTGTCTGCGTCCGAGTCCTTCGACGAGCATATCTCCTTGCTCGCGACGTCCTCCCTCGACACTTCCAGCGGGTCCCACCTGTCTTTCTTCGGTTCGGAGTCGCTGATTACGGGGCCGACGTAGCTTTTGTTAGCCACCTCCGCGTCTGCAGTCTTCTTGTACTCTTGAGGTAACTTCCCCCCACCGAAGATGTACTTCTCGTAGGAAGTGTCACCGAAGTGCACCAGCGGCATGTTGCTCTTCTGATTTTGACCAAAAGATTGGGTGGCAAAATATTACAGTTTAATTAAAGCGATAAAAAATGATATGTTATAAAAATAGATATATCTATTTTACAAAGTCATTCTGCTTTCTTATTGCCCGTTGATAATATAAATTAAAATTTCTTTAAACTATCGGTATATGAAATTAAATACTCGGATAAGATCTTATTTACCGCGTCTAGAGTTCTTCTATAAGGTAACATGAGCATACTTTCACCGTACGTAAGTGTCGCCATGATTTGCAGAATATTATTTTTTAACAATATTTCGAATTTTACAACCAAATATTTACCTGTGCATTGCCGTTCGTGGCAGCGCCAAGACTAGTATTTCTCCGCCTCCTCCTAAACTTATTTGTGGGCGGTGGTTTTCCGTCAGTCTCAACAATATTCACTTTCCCCGAATCCGCGGCAAAGTGAATCTCCGTCTTGCAGAATTCGACTTTCTTCACGGGTTTCGAGCCGTTGGCCGTCGACGGCGCAGGCGCCGGCTCCTCCTTCGGTGCCGTCGAGGAAGAAGTGTCCATCAGCAAGCCGTAGTGTCCGTTTTCGCTTTCGGAGCTGTTCTTCTTGCTTTCGAGCTTGATGGCGGTGACGTTGATGCAGCGAGTCGGCTCGCCGTCGTCCGGCGACGTCGCGTTCCTTAAATGTACGACAGTCTTATTGTTAGCTTTGCGTCCCGAGCGAGGCAGCACGGGTGAGCCGACCTGCACCGTTTGACTATTTTGCACTGCAACAGAGCCGAGAAAATCGTTGTAATCACGAGCACGGAACCTGAAATTTCGCGTGATTGCAGGCGCGAAGTGAGGTAGCCTTGGCTGGATGGAAATTTTTCTTAAATTGGAAAAAGGAATAAGTGTACGCGCAACTGTATATTTGTTATTTCCATCAGATATGTGCACGAAGAAAAAGTTTAAATTATTATAAAAACGATGAATATTCGTAAAATTTTTATGATAGATTTTGTTTCCTCAATGCTAACGGGATGCCCGATTTCATTAACCGTTGAAAAATTTTATCGATTTTCCAGCAAACGTTTTAATGGGCAAATTTTAATAAGCAAATAATCTGCGTTTATTATATCGCACAAAATACTTTCCCCTTCTCGATGATGCAATACAAATTACTTTCTTAGTTTGTTTTAATAGATTTACAATTTCCTCATCATTTTTAATCCACTTAGTTCTTATTTCAAAGTATGACATACTAATAAGTATTATGTTATTTAACTTTAACTTATTACCGATATAAACAGATAAAATTTGATATTTTAAGATATTGAGGTAAAGTCAAGTAAATTTCGTTAAGGACTAAAACACTTTTCTTGGAATACCTATATAGATGACGAAAAGTAGTTCACGTCAATCGAAATAAAATTTAATGAGTATAAAAAAATAATTTATAGTTTTCTAAAGCTATTTATTATTATTCAGGAAAGCCCTTATTTTAAAAAATATCAACAAATTTTTTATTACGAAGCAAAATCAAAAATCATATAGAAATAACGACACTAATACAAACTTACCGTTATCTTGAATAGAGATCTTGGCGACTTGTCCGAGCTTGGACGGGTGCTTCGGGTCATTCTTCACGAAATCGTTATCCGCGATTGATGTGAACGACTTCGTGCTGATGTAGTTCCTTTTCACTTCTGTATTCTCGTTTCCTCTGGCCGCGTTCTCGAACCTCTTGGCACGCTCCGCGATAAACTCATTCCTCCGCCTCGTTCTTGCATCCTCCACCGATGCTCCGTTCTCGGTTATACTGGGAATCTGCAGCGACCTGCGCGTTTTGCAATCTCTGGCAAAAGTATCATCCGCGCTTAACAGACTGCTGACGTCCTCGGTGGAATTGCTCTTGCGTTCGCCGATCGAACTGGTCGACAGGCGGTCGCTGAGTTGCTGGTCCAGTTCTTGGAAGTGCGTCGAGTTTTCGAGGGAGGCTAAAGGGGAGGGACTTCGAGCCGCTGAACGGAGGGACCAGAGGTTGTTGGTCGTCATCATTGCTTCGTCGTGCAGCTTCCGACAGAGAAAGGAAAGGCGTTCGAGATCTGAGGAAACCTCGTTGTCTAAGCTTGTACGCCATAAGCTTAGGCGAGGGGTTAAGGAGTCCGTGTCGCCGTTCATCGTTTCGTCGGCGTTTTGAGTATTCTGTAGATCAAGAGTTTATACTTAGAGTTACAATGGCGCAAGTAATAGTGAAATAAAACCAATTACGATAATTACATTTTTACAAGCAAAAGTAAGCAAGTATATAATTAAGATTCTAATGCATGAGCTATACATTCTTTCAAATTAAAATTAACCTTCTTTCATTTTAAGCTATAAAACTTAATCATTAGCTTTGAAGTCATAAAGTTACTTGTGCAGTTTTTATAAAATTCTGACATTACTCACACTGGGATTGGCGATGGGGACATCGAGTGCGCAATCTTTTGCCCTAGAGGATGACCATTGCGAGGCTTTAACTACTTGGAAGGACCGTCCGCCTGTTCCTTGGCTTTGAAATATCTCAACCTGGCGCCTAGCTTTTTGAACCAAACTACCGTCCGCTGAATTTCGTTCTCTTGAGTCTATCATCTATACGTTTATATAACAATTAGAAAAATAAAATACAATATTTATGTGTAAATTTACAATTAATTTTTTAAATACATTTATTTGAAGCGATGTTTTATATTATAACACAATTTATCAAATCCTTAACTGCTAAATTAATACTTTTTCTAAGTAATTTTCTTTGACCATACAATTGATTTGTACAAAACGTTTATTACAACATATGATTTACTGTCATTTTCAAGAGAAAACATTCTGCGGGAATATAATAATTATTATACTTGTAAGAAGGCTGCAGTCGTAGGTGTTTAAGCAGCCACATTTATCAAAGCTTATACTCTACTAATATTTATGTGCGTTAAAAAAGAACTTGAACTACTTTTATTTTAAAACAAGGATAAAATGAGCATAATATATAACATTTTCTTAAAAAATGATTATTTATTATTTTGCAAGTATTATAAAAAATTACATTATTTTCACATAAACAAAAAACCTCTAAAGATTACTGCCTTATTGTTTTCAATAAGTTCTATCCAGTAACTTCTTCATTTTAAATAAAACTAATAGAAATTTCCACTTAAAATACTAACTCGATCACTGCCTAAAACTCTCCTTTCACCAATGCAAAGCACAAGCCACACTCTCCTCTCCCAATTAGCCGCAAGTTACACCGCGCTTACGCTCGCGCCACGTAATAATGCACGAATTGCACAATGTCCTTTTTCCTCTCGCGCGAGCGGAGCGTCGCCTATTCGCCAGATAAGGCATCGCCGCTCGAGCGATTCCTGCAGCTTGAGCTCGAGCACGCACGCCTATGGCCTTTAATGACACATCTCAAGCGAGATGAGAGGCGAGCCGCGCGCTGCTGCACTCGCAATTAGTGCGGCGAGGAGGTGGGACCTTTCGCGGGAGTGTTTTGATGCTAGAGGAAGAGCGACGCTCCGAATTGAAAATAGAGTCATTTTGAGCTTGAGATTTTTGCCAAGTTGAAAAGATTTCGCGATGTTGGAGAGAACTAATACTGAACTGTTTTATTTCAATTTACGTAACGGGTAACAAAATTGTTAAGTAACTTAATGATCCGTAACAAGAAACTGAAATCGCAAATACTCTGAAAGAATTACATTAAAATTGTAAATCGTTAAAAGAATTTTGTTCGCGGAGAACAGTTTTTTAGTCGAAATATTTCAAAAAGTCATATTCTTCCATTACTAAACCAAAGAAAATTTTCTTTTATATATCTAATTTCAAAAACTAATCCAAAATTTATACGTACTCTTGAACTATCATTATAAAAATCCATGACTCCTCCGGATCCTTCACCCTCGACTAAAAAACTTGCGTTAAATCCCACGCACAAACGAGTCTGTCAGTGTTTCGTGGTCGCTCGAGGCGTAATCTGCACATTTTACGCGCGCGCGCCCAGTCTTCTTTTCCCTCGCTTACCAGGCTTACAAAAAGGATAAACTCAGCCACAAACAAAGATTCGTCACGTGATTCACAGGCGGCACAAAAAGAGCGCAACAAGAAGGTCGATGACTACGCAGGATGTTCTTACACGTTCACTTTTTTTCCCGAAAAATCCTCGTTTAGTCGATATCCCATGAGAAAGCCAGCTAACTGTAAGACTGTAACGCGGCGAATCGAGAAATTGAATTTGTGCTTCGCTTATTCATTATTTTCAATACCTCAACTTTACATTCGGTAGCGAACTTTACATTCGCGTTTAAAAATTATTGCGGCGTTCAAAGGTTCGACTTTGGCCTCGGTATATAATATATCGGTAAATTCACACCTACAAAGCGCGACGCTCAGTTAAGCTTTTTTTTTGCCTCGATCGCGGCTAGATAACGCATCGGCGCGACATTACGCGGTACACTGAGCAGTGAGCACCGGCAGGGAGAGAGAAAAAAGCGCACGCACACGCGAAACTCCGAGACGGTCTGATGTGTGCAACTTCTCGGCGCGCCAAATCGCGGTCCCCGCCGACGAGCCGAGCAGCGCCATGCCGGCGCTGCGCTGCAGTCACGCCCCTGCGTTTTTAAATTTAAAAAAAAAAAAAAAAAGGAAGAGTTTATGACTGTATTTTTGAGCTTGCTTTTTAAGATGTTTTGAAATAAAGTGTTACATTTTGAACAATTTAAATCTGATTGTAAATTAGTACTTGATCCTCAAGTGTATAATTTTTGGTTTCAAAAAAGTAATATAGTTTGCGCAATAGTACCTTGGAAAGTAATAGTTTTTTATCGCTGAAAAATAATTATATAACCCTTTATTCTTTAGCTTTCTTCGTTATTTTTAATGTAGTGAAATGTTTTCTTTTTGGATCAGTTTGGAGCATTTGCTGGATTAAAAGCTAGAGTAAACTCTAGGATGCCTTGTATTTTGCTACTTCCAAAATTTGTATATTAACCAGCTTATACACTTCGGACCAATGTTCTTGAAAACGATAGTACTGTCGCGTACGCCGGTCCCACAAGCGCACTCCGGTGCAGCGAGGAAAGCTCGTTAACGCGGCAGTCAGCTGGATACAGCTTCCTACCGGAGCCATTAGCCGAATCTCGCCGTCTCACCTTTCCGTAAGACTGCTCGGCGTCCTCGGTGTTGGCGCGCCAGCGGCCGGTTTCGACGCGCGCCCGCTCCAGCATGCCGGTGATGCGGTCGACCCGCGACCACTCGCGCACGTCCTCGTTGCGAAAGGGAGCGCCCGCGTCGCCCTCGCCGCCGAGGTTGCCCGCGGACAGTACCAGCTCCATCTTCATCCTAAAGTCGTGGGCGTCCTACTCCTCCTCGTCCTCCTCCTCCTCCGCCTCTGACTTCTTAGCGGACGGTGACGATCGCTGAGCCCATTTCTCCGGCCGCGTTCAGCCTGCGAAAGGAAAGGAAAGGAAAGAAAGAGTTAGTTTTTGAAGCTTTATTTTTTTAAGGGAATCCTTCTTTAATCGTGGCGCGAAAACCAAGGTGCAACTTGAATGATTTAAGTATCACACAGATTTATTATTGCTTTAAATAAAAACCTATTTTATCCAACTTAAGAACTACCAGCCATTTTACGCGGAATTAATAAGGACCAGTTTCTACGAATTTTATTAAATATTCTACGAAATCTTAGTCTAGATATAATTCAAGCAAATACCAATCGTATGAAATCATAATACGGAGACACAGCTGCTTTAGTACATTCCAATACATAATTTACAACTTAATTTCTTGATTTGTAGGCACTTCCAATATTTAAAAATAATAGCATGAGTAATTATAAATTGCTTTAGAAATAAAAAAAGAAATAGAGTGTCGAATTCTTATAAAATTTACAAGAGTAAGCGAAACGCAATTAATAAGTGAATGTATATAATATTTCCTTTAGAGAGAGAATTCCGTTCTAGGCCATAGTTTATTGAAAAAAATTAGCTCTGATGCAATGCTTATCTCTGCAACTCAACTGTCACAATACACTTTTTTCTGATGGTTTTGCTAGATTACAAGTAGAATAGATTGGAGAAATTGCGTTCGAGTTACGCAAAAATTGCTTCACTCACTCAAGGAAATCTATAATTACGCGTACGATATAACTTTTTGTAATACAAAATTAGGATTACAAATGGCTTTGAATTCTTTAAGACTCACATGAAAGTGCGTCGAAGCAATTTCAGAATTTCTATGATAAAACAAATCGTCGACAACCAAGATTTATGCAGTATAACACTAAATATTTTTTTAAAGAAACGGTTTTTTAAGAAGAAAGTGGTCTTACTGTTTGTATTCCACTGATTTTTATGTTCATTATGCAGTGAATATTTTTTTAAAAAACATCAAAGCAAAAATAACGAAATATATGAATATCTGCCTGAAGCACAAGACGCTCATTATCTTTCATATCACGATACGCGCATTCATAAATAATAATATGATCGCTTATTACGAACACGTGTAATTCAATACTTGATTGAAATAATTAAAGATAAGAATACATGAAAGAGAACATCGTAATCCTCAAAAAATTATTTTTATTTATGAAAGTACTTTAAATATAAAGCTTAATATTACACTAAATCTTGTGCTCTTTTTTATTTTTATATATTTAAAATAAACATTAGAAAATTGATGAAGCAGAAACCTGCTGCAGTTTGCCTTACCATAGCTGTCTTAATCTACTTATCCAGGCTGACGTGTGACTATTCAATGATGTGCGTTTATTTAGTTTCTTTCTAAAGATCAAATTTAAATATTTTCTTCCACCTTAATTTATGTTAAAGATTAAACTTATAAAATTATAATAAACTTATAAAATTATAATAATTATATATTTGATATTGCTCGAATTTTTTGTAATAAACGTACATTAAACAAAGCTCAAGTATAACATTGAATTTGTGGTAAAAGTTGTTGAAACGAAAGCTACTTCTCTAATACATTGAGAAAGAAAAAGCCAGTGAAGATAACCTACAGGAAGGGTCGAGCCTCTTCCGAGCAGTCTGCTGGTCGCCTTGAAAATTCTCTCCTCACCTCTCTCGCGAGTGGGTGGATGTACGCACACGGCTCGCTCTCCGCGGGTATAAGAGCCGACCTCAAGGCCGGCAATCCTCGCGCTCAGAGCCCGTATATCGATCATATCACCCGGCGGAGACTCCTTCCCGGCGATTTTAATTGCTTTCTTCCTCGCCTTTTCATTATTGTTATCGTTCGCGGCCCTCTTTGTGATAGGCGATTTATGAAAATTGCCTCCTCGGCTTTTATTGAGCCCAGGGGTGCTCGTACGTAAGTGCCCTCTTCGAAGTTTATGCTAATGCTCGGAGCTCAAGGCCCCAGCCAACATAAATTTTCAGGGAAATGAGATGTTTCGCAGAGAGTATCGAAGAAGAAGTGTTTTTCTTGCGCTTGGAAGAGGTTGTAAAGGTGAGTAGTTTCGATTTTTTAATTTTCTTTCTCGAATTTAGGGAGATGCTTTGAATATTCAGGAATTTTCAAGCATATTTTATGTTTGGAAAGAACGCTCCTTGTTTTATGTAATTTTAATTATTATTATTTGAGCCCAAAGAATTTTCATCTAAACAACGCTGCGAATTTAAATAATTTAAATTTTTAATATATGTATGCAGTTTCACAAAGATCCTTTCGTATAATATTGAACACCCGCTGTAAAAACAGCTGCGTAAAAAGAGATTCATGCAAAAAACGCGTTTATTTTTAGAAAAGCATTTACGAGTTTCCGGTAACAGATTTCACGATTAAAGATGCATAAATAAACGTCTCGGTAAAAGTGTCGGAAAATGCTTTTCTATTAATATTCAGGCGTCATTATTCAAATGAAAACCAAGCGCACAGATTCGAAACGAACCATTCACAGACCCAGAATGCACTATACGGAAATGCCGTAAAATTAACATGTTTCAAAGGCGAGCAACGCCCATTAACTCAAACGGTAATTAAAATATCCGCGGCGGCTCCGAAAGCTAGTCGCGCACCGCTAATCCCTAAGTAATTTCCAATGAGAACGCGTCGCCCGTAAAAGTCGAAAACAATAACGAGTCATTGTCCGCTCGCTTAATGCTGGGGAAAAAAGAGTATGATCTTTCTCTTTCTCTCCTTAGGTATGTCTTTCCCTCCTATGGTCGATGTCTGCACAAGTAAAATTTTCTCACACATCGGATTTCTTCCTTGTTTATGGCTAAACATTTTGTTGAGGAGTGTAAAGTGTATAAACAGATGGTTATCTCGCGGGAATTGTATGAAGAGCTACTGGTGTGTAAGGCCAGGGTCATTGTTCGGCGGCTTTTGTTCTTTTATATGTATGGCTTAAAGAGAAAATCAATATACTTAAAAAACACATGTACGTATATACTTTGAGTTTTAAAAAGCTATTTTGAAAACGAATATTTTAAAGTGTTAATAATCGTCGATTTACATTCTCAATTACTATAGTTTTTTTACCACTAATTAAACATTTGTGTACTTTGATTTTTAATTTTATAAGTTTTAGTCCTTTGTGATAATTCGAAAATAGAAACGAAATCGACGGAGAGCCACTTATGCCATTTTATTATATAAAAAGAGTTTTTATTAAAAATACTGCAATCAATAAATCTAACCCAATACCGAGCACTTCTTTTGAAACATGATAAAATACAGCTATAACGGTTGTATCGAAGTTCAAACAATCCTGTTCCCAGGTCCCGATGTCGACGATTCGAACGTCATTTTTTTCGCCGCTCGGCGGGCAGAAACCGCTCGCCGCGTCACACAAATGGAGCAAATCGAGAGCGCAACAGCGGAAAACCCGTTACATTCGGAATTAGCATTCGTGCGCTTTCTACTTTTATTTGGCTCCCAGGGGTAGAAACGCGCCGCGGAGAGATTTCAACGAGAGGTGAAATCGGCTCCGTTTTTTTGTTGCCTGTGCTGTGAAAGGAAAATTGGCTGTCGTTAATTTCGCTTAGTGCGTGCATTGAATGCCGAGATAGCAAAAGGATAAGAGTTGTAAAATTCTTTCAGGTTTTAATTGCGCTATTTTTTTCTTCGGAGTTTTCCACCATCGCCTTTTTGGGTACTTGCATTTGTGTTACTGATTTCATCGAACGGTATTGATTGTTTACTTTTAAACTTGATATCAGTTGTGCGGCTACGTATGGATCGATGAGATCAGAAATCATATTTTATATTGTCCGTGATTCAACGAATTTTTATACTCGGAAAAGCTGACAAGCGTCGATATTTATAAAGATGATTAACAGATTTAAGAAATAGCAGTTTTGAAACCTTTTGTTTGTTAGGATGATTAAAGACTTTCTTGTTTGCAAAATGCCGTTCATCATGGAATTTGAATTTAATTATAATATAGCAACATCTGAATTGTCGATATTGAATGATTTTAAAAATCTATTAATTATATTCTGGAACTATATTTAAAATTGTCTGCTGTGAAAAGCTAGTAAATTATTATTATTTCTTCATTATTTTTTAATTCATTGTCTGACCGGGTGAAACTTGTATCTCCTGCAGATCTTTTACTTTTATCTTCTCGAGCAAATATTAAAAGAATAGAAATTTAATTAACAGAATTTTCTTTCTCGTCGTCGTAGAGCCATTATTATTTTAATTATAATGATGACATTTCCTCATTGAAACTTTCTTTTAACATGCTATCCTATCTCTTCTAACCGCAAGAACTAAAAAACCTTATTTTTAGAAAATCTTAATTATTTAAGATGAATGCTTTGCCAAGACCGAACTAGAATCATTTCGTTATAAATCGCATGGCATTATCAAATAAAATTATAATTCGTTTGCACGCGGATTCAGACCGTTGATTACGCAATTAACCGTGCATTACTTTCTCCTGTAGATCAGCATGATTGATAAAGTTACATTTATAAATAAACTCGCTACTTTTTTATGTTCACTTAGGACTAATAAATTATGTATCAAATTTAATGCTATATAGCGTCGCCCACTCGAGATTGTGCTGATTTGAATAATGACTTGAATGTTAAAAATCTATTATCGTAAAGTAGACAGTGAATTTCTTAACGCATTGAGTTTGGATTAAGTTAATGTATGAACGTGTTGAGTTATAAAACAATTTTTCTATCAATTCATGGAAAAGCCTACGCGTGATATATTATACGCTTGTGTTATTTGAATTATGCAACTTCTTTGCAAATTCAAAAATTGATGAAATCAATAGAATATTTTTAATTGAAAAATTTAAGGAGAGTTTTGTGCTAAAACCCATATGTAGAGCAGCGCTTCAGTATACTAAAAACTAAACGTCTTCATTTAGTTTTTAATTTGGTATCGCTGTTTCGGATAAATTATCTACCAAGATATCTTTTATTCTCGATAAAAAGATCTACCAAGGTATCTTTTATTCTCTTTTGCGCAAGCGTACTTTCTCACCTCTTCCAAAATCGACTCGCCGTTCGATTTCAACACTCAAGAAAAATTACGATCGAATTCCCAAGAGGCCCGGCGGCGAGAGGAAGCGCGTAACGAGTCTACTGGCGTATTTTGCGAAATCGAGTGACTGCGCGCGACTGCGGAAAAGGGCGCATTGCCTCACGTCGCGCCGCGGAAAGTCCCACGCGAAACGACGTTTTTCCGCAGGCGCTGCAATCGCCGTGGAAAATTGCCTGGATTCGCGGTTCGTTATCGCGAAAGCTCATTAGTCCGCGCGGCATGCTAATGAGAGCTCTGGTGCATTACTTCAAACTGTATTGTCGAGTGGATTAGATGGGGGTTAGATGGGGATAGATTTGAAGTAGACGAATTTTCAAGGAGTTGTCGATGAAAATTAAATTTTGAAACGATTTTTTATGTTGAGTTAATGAAAAAAATGCAGCTGATGGAATAAATTCACCTGTGCGCTAGAAGCAGTGATCTTAATATTTATTAATTTAAAAAGTGCCAAGATAAAAAACAACTTTATTACAAAAAGTGATTAAGAATCATAGATCACGAGGTCGATCGTCAGAGTTTTAAACACTCTGTCTCTCTACTTAAGATACAAATTTCTTTAACCTTCATGCTCTTTTGCTTAAAGCCTTGTGTTCGTACGAAATAATAAGCTTTTCTAGCCGCTATTCATCAAACCGAGTTTCAGTGACCGAAAGTAGGTCTCAAATAAATTTAGACATCATTAAAATTCGTAGTTTCCGTTTCGAAAAGCCTGACTCGGTGCAGGCGAGTTCTGCATGGGTTCTGTCTTGGCCCACGCGTTCAAATCTCCGGCAAGGCCAAACTCAACTGCGGACTTCACAATATCCTGCAGCTATATGCTCGAGCAGCCCAGTTCCTTTTTTAAATTAAAGTAAAAACACTAGTTTTTTCTTTGCGTTGACGGTATGCTGACGTTTTATCGCGAAAGAATGTACGCCAAGTGCACGTAAACATTGTCATGTCAGATTGGTTCAATTTGATAATGTGCAGGGTGTTTTGGAAGTTTATTTTTTACAGAAAAATTTTAATTGCATATGGCCAAGTATTTTTTCAAAGTTTAATATCATTGGATGGTTAAACAATGTTTTAAATAAATAAAAAGTATAATACGTTTATTCAATTGCATAAATTTCAAGAACTAAATACTGACGAAATAACGGTCAATTTAAACTTAATTCTTCCTCTGTAGCTTTTAGACTAATAGCTGTTTCATTCTACAAATAAAGAAAACTTCTGTCATTAAGTCAATTGCAGTAGTTAGGCTACTTTAGGGAACTCTTTTGAAATCAAATATTTTGATTCGCAATTAGTATTTTTGAATAAATATAGAGTACATTAAATGGTAACTTAAAAGAATTTAAAAATCAATGTAATACGTTTCCTAGACACCACATAAAACAAATGCTGTTCCCACATCAAGGAAGGATTAACAGTTTTTCATTCATGAATTCAGCGAGCTTGAGTAAGTCAATTAAACTCTCATCCGAAAAAGGTGGAAGAAATGAGGCATTCGAATGATTTGCTCGTAAGAGTTACGTGTACCGCTACACGAATGACTACTTGTGCTTACATGCCGTACATACAACGAAAACTGCTGTAGAATGACTGCTTCTCGGGAATCTTGAAGTCACGACAAGGACGTATCTCTTAGTTCCGGTTTTTCGGATTTGCGTGCGATTCTTATCTGGGTTTATGAGATGCCTTTTGCGTGGCTTTAGCTAACGGATTATTTTGTGACCTCGAAAGGATTTGAAATTTTTGGTTCGGAAAGTTTTCTTTTTTGAAAAATTGAATAAAAAAAATTGAATTATTAATAATAATCTAAGTTATTACGAATCCTTAACTTAATTATTTCATTGACATAATATTCTAAATTTTTAAGAATTTTTCTTTAATATAACAAACAAAAACAGACGAGCAGTTAAAAAGCATTAGAAGATCTTAAAGAGTAGGCCTTTTCTCAGTTGCTCTAAATCCTTCAATGAGAATATACCTTGATAGTTCTGATACTTAACGGTCAACACTTTTTCTTTACTAATTCTTACTTTGATAAAATTCTTATAATACATCTACAAGTCAGTTTTCGCGTTTCGCAAAAGTACGAGCAAATGAATGAATCATTCACGCCGTGAATGAAAAGGAATGGTTGCGCGCGTTTTTGTTTAAGTGCCGCGATGGATCGTCAAGGTGAGACGTGAATTGATCAGTGAGTCGAGTTGACATCTGGCAAACGCGAGTGTTTGCCGTTTTTTTTCTATTGTTAAAAGGTTCCCCGCGTGCAACAATATTTGATCTCTACAAAGGAATGCAAAGAAGATTATAAAATTTGAAATTTGTCATCTGCGTAAATTTAAAATAACTCAAAGTGTGATTCTAAATTATCTACTTCCAACTAAAAGTGAAATAATTTGAATAAGTAGTAATAGTCGACACGATACAGCCAGCTGTTTCTACTGATTTAATTGCTAGTTATCCTATTGCCGTGCAATTATGTTTTGCAAACTCCAACTGAGTTTTTATGGACTCTCCGTTCGAGTGAAAGGGTCGAACTTTATATTGTACACAAATTTATATGTTATCGCGCCTCGGACACGAATAACCCGGTAATAAAGGTTGCACTTTCAGGGTGAGTCACGCTCGTGGCCCTGGGCATTGTTCGATTTAGCACGTGCCACTAATGATCTAAGGGAAATGCAGTGTGATGATGAATGTCCTATTGACATATATTGTTTAGAATTTCGTTTATTATTGGTTTTAAGTGAACTTTATATTGGAGAACTATCCATTTCCAAACGATTGCTGATTGGGCCGAGATCAAACGGGTTTAAATCTCCGAATAGCGCTGGTCGAATGAGTCTACGAACACATTTTTCTCTGCCGGTCTTTTCAATAGAAACTTCAACACGTACTTTCTCTACAGCAATCAATACTTTACAGTTTACATCCTCCTCTCCATAAAGCAATAAATCTGCAATAAAACGAGGACCGCAATCTATGCTCCTTACCTAATCAGCGCTACGATTTCGTCCTTTTCTCAGTTCCGACGAGGACCCACGCACAAATCGCGCACATCGGCAAGCAGCGGCTCGGCAAGCAGCTCGGCAGGCTCAGTCGGAGCAGCCCCCCGTCGGAGAAGAGGCAGCTCCAGCGTGCCGAAGTAAACAGAGGCTGGAAGCTCCGTATAAGGCTCGACTCTAAGGCTCGTTCGCTCTTGCACCGCGTTCCAAGTTGAAAGTCTGGGTCACTGCACGTAAGGCTGCTGCGCGCGTAGTGTGTGCCGAGAGCGAATTTCACGGATTGTCTCGGCGACGCCAGCCGCGAAATCACGAGTGGGAGAACGCGCCGGGAGAGAGAGAGAGAAAGAGAGAGAGAGAGAGAGAGAGAGAGAGCGAACGAACGCTGAAGGAAGGATCCGGACGCTCGCTCGGCGCGCGCACTCACGCACGGCACGTTTCACGCGCTCTTGCTTCCTCCGGCTTCGCCGCCAAGCGCGGCAAGAATGTGCGAGGAGAGAGTAAGAGAGCTGGGGATTGTGAGTACGAGCGTTAGATCACGGGGTTTATGGGTGAGTGCATGCCAGTCTGGAGTTACACCCTGTCGGGAAGAGGAGAGCTGCCCGTCTTATTAATCGTTCACGGTTCTTTTAGGCAGATCGAGTCCTCGATTCTTCTTAACTCTTTGTCACTCGTGGATTGCAGAGTCTGATGAAAAACGCGTCAGATGCTAGGTAATTAATTAATAAATCATAGATAAAAATGCAAAATAATTTGTTTAAAGATAGACGATAGATCAGGATCATCAATTGTCAAGAGTCTACAATTGAAGAAAGAAAATAAAAATTGACAAATTTATAATAAAGTTCATAATATATTGCAGGATCTGAACATACTTTTTGCGTGCTTTAAACGTGCATTAAATCAAGATGAAAAAATTGTACATAAATTCTTAATTTGCATGTGCACGAATTTAAGTCGGTTGATATTTCACTCGTTAATAATAATCGAAAAAATAAAACAGTAATAAAATAAAGCGAAAAGTGAAAGTTTAAGTCTTACGTTACACGTGAAAAACTCGTTTTATTCGGAAATATCGTATATCATATGATTGGAAAAATAAATGTGATATGAAAATATAAAATCCAATTTATTTTGATTATTTTCTCTAATAGCATTTTATTTAGATATTAAACTCTAATCAACGTTATTCGTATCTTAATGTTCTCATTTAAAAGTATTTATCTTAATTAATAAATTGACAATTTGGTTGGACAAAAGATGAATGCAACTGAAGTAAAAGATTATTTTTCAGCCTTATTTAATTAATAAATGTTAGAAAGATAATTAGTATTTTAAAAAAGTTTAAGACTTAAATATCACTGAATTAATCCCTGCTTTATTAAAATTCTATTCAAATGATAAAGATGATCTTTTATTAATTAATGTCACGAAATCATAGCTTTTCACTTCCGTACAACTTACGTACCATAATAAGGAAATGAACTTAATGATGTCATAGTCGTGATTAACTCTTAATGAATCAGTATCTGCCGTACCTGGAGATCACATTCAGAATCGCTGCACCGAACAAGAAAACAACAATACTTCTCGATTCACAACGAAGCAATTACCGGAGGTTGATTTTTACACGAGAACAGCGACCAGAAGACGTATTCGCATTGTGTCAACGACTTGCAGGTGATAGAACTCCGGAAAGGATTAAGACCATTATTCAGCAGTAGCTCTGAGAGAGTTACCTCAAGCACACGGCTCATTATCCGTCATTATCGCAACAACATAAGTAAGAGAGCCCACTAAGTGCGATTTTTCCTGCTCTCTCGCAATATGCAGCGGCGGCGACGGCAAAACAAACAAAAGGGGCTCAGAAAAAGGAGATGCACCGTTGTCTCTACCTTCGGCGGCGTGTATCCTTTTCTTCTTCTCCTTCGAACCGGCACTGCACGTACGCACTGTACTCGCGAACCCTAAGCGAGGATCCGGTTCTCCGCGCGTTGCTCGGGACACTGTGCGCGGACGGGTCAACGTCGCGCGCGCGCGCGAGAGAGAGAGAGGAAGAGAAAAAGGAGTGGGAAGCGGCAGCCGCGGCCAAGGAGCCTGAGGGTGTTCCGGTTGGACCTTCGAGGCGTGTCGTTTGCCTCGAAAAACGAGCGCCGCTAAGGCTCGCGTTCCTCTTCTCTTCTCTCTTTTACCTTTTTCCCCCGCGCACGCAATCGACGCGTTGTACGTGGGCTTCGCGAAGGTGAAGCTGCTTTCTTTCACTCCGCGAAGTACGAGACGTATACTTACTGCGGATGAAGTTTCTTTGAACTTCAGAAAGAATACAAAGTAGGACTTTCATAGCAGGTTTGGGAGCAAGAGATTTTTTTCTCAAAACTTAAAGTTATATTTGCGTAATACTATCTGCTTCTAAGACTACTTTACCATTGGTCAAAACTGTTCAATTTTTTTGTAAATGTTTAGAAAGTTTTATTATGAATTCTTTTAAATGTTATAAGTCAAACTTATGCAAATATCTTATACGAACTAATGAATTACAAAATTAAATGCATGAGTTTTTTTAAAGCTAAATTATCTCAAAATAAAGTTACGTACAACACTCAAAAAGACGTGTAAAAAACTACTGAAAGACTTCATTTTAAACGGTCTTTAAAGGATCCTCATCTTTCTTAGATACGCTCACTTCGACGGCGTTCTTCAGCAAGCTGGTCAACTTAGGGGCGAAGACTTTTAAAAATCCACGTTCAGAATCCGAGTGATTTGTTAGAATGACACTGATACCTTTGTGCACCGCGTCGAGAATGTCGTGATGCAACATCTCGCCGGTCACGTATAGATCGGCTGATAGTCCCTTTAACACCGATGCTCCAGATCCAGCACACAAGCCAATGTTAGTTACAGTCCCATCTACAAAAAGATAAAACATATTTTAACTAAATAGCTCAAATAAACTGTTTAATGTTTAACGCTTTTATTCGAGAAAGCTAGAAGAGAATTTTTTTAAATTAATTTTCTTACTTGTATTTCTTGCACGTGCTAGACGAACATAATTGAGGTCTGTATGCTTTTTAACCAAGTCTACTGCTTGCTCAATTGTTATTTTATTTTTCAAGACACAAAATCTACCCATACCATTTTGAGGATCTTCTCCTGGCTCTATCGGATGACTCTCTTTGAGATCAAAGGCTGAAGCTAGCCAGTCATTAACACCTCCTTGAATGGAATCCCAGGATGTGTGCGGTGAATATAAAGCTATTCTATTTTCCAAGCATTTGGCTACAATGCGCTCCTATTAACAGAATGCGAAGTAATGTAGCATTTATATAAATCTGATCATCTTTTAAATTTTTAAGCAAATTTTTTAATAATAAATTGAAGGTTTATAATTTTAAATCTATTTTTCTTAAAATCGTTACTAAAATTTTTTATATTAGGAATTAAATCCCAAGATTGTCGTTTTTATGAATTACAATAGCTTCACGTACCTTCCACTGATTGGCCGTCACAGACTTCAAAGGTGCAAATATCGGAGGATGATAAGAAACTATCATGTCCACTTTAAGTGTAATTGCCTCCTGCATTACGTCTTCCGTCAAATCATTCGTTAATAAAACGTGCGATATATTCTTCGGTTCAGTCCCTTCGATAAGTAATCCTACATTATCCCAAGATCCAGCTAGTGAAGTATTTGCATACGAATGAAGTACGTTAACAACTTGCTCTAAAGGCAATCCAATTTTAGTAGTACTCATAGTGTTAATGTGAAATGAATTTTTTACAACTTTCTGAATGAGTTTTTGCTGAGATAGACGTATCACTCTTGATAAAGAAAAAATCATTTAGTTTTTACCTAAAACAAATAATTTTCACAATAAATTTCTTTGCCAAGATTATGGTCAAGAATTTTACAAATAAAAGGATTGAGTAGAAGAATTGAAGGATTAGCAAGGAATTTTGACGGTAGGAAAAATAAAAATAAATTCTAATTTTAATATAAAATAACAAAAGTATATATTCTTTTAATTTACAGAATTTACATAAAGTCACTCGCAGTAAAACCAGATTTTGATAGTTCCATCATCGCTTGCCGACGCTATAATACCAGGTATCATCGGATTCCATTGTGAACAATTAACATCTTGCGTGTGCGCGTTATCCATACTGCAAACTAAACTGAAGGTAGGTTCGTGCTTATTGGAATCATTTTCCTCCCGAAATACTCGAATTACATCATCACCAGATGCCGATACGATTAAACCCGTTTTCTTACACCAATCAACGTCATAAATAGTTCTAGAATGATAGCCAGATAATGTGCAAACGCATTTCCAAACTGGCTCATTATCAGGTGTAGGAATACCCATCTCATTATCAGGTTCATACTGTTGCCATATTTTTAAGGTATTATCATCACTGCAAGTTACTAGTCTTTCACCAGTACTATCAAAAGATAAGCTCCAGACTGTGGATGTGTGAGATGCAAGGGTTGAAACACAAAGCCAATCACTGCTTGCTGTGTCTTCTTTAAAAATCTTCACAGTGTCATCATAACTCGCAGAGGCAAGAATGTCCTTATGGGGATGCCACCTCACCTAAAAATATATATAATATTAGTGCAGGAAAATTATTAGCTATTAAAAATTATTTATAATTATTTTTATCCAAATTACTATATCAATTGATAAATAAAGCAGTTAGTAGGTAACAAAAATGTTGATGTCAAACAATATAATAAAATATATGTACAATGCACTGTATTTAAGAAAAAATAATTAATTTTTATCAATAATAAAAACCTTTTTCAATTGACTAATAATACTATTACTTTTTAAACACTTACCTTTTTTACATCTTGTGTATGTGCATTTATTACAGCAGCACACTCATATTCCTCTTTATCAATTTCCCAAATCCAAACAGATTTGTCACGACTACAAGTTGCTAATAATTGACCACTTGCAGACCAACTAACGCTTTTAACTTCATTCTCATGGCCTTCCAAGGTAGTATTACACTCAAATTGTCCTGTTTTTTGATCCCAAATAGCTACTGTAGCATCAAAACTTGAAGAAGCAATATAATTGCCACAAGGAGACCAAGACACTTCTCTTATCGTTCTAGTATGACCCTCTGTCAATATTGTTTTTATCACCCACTTTGATTTATCATGCATCCAAATCCTTATAGTTTTATCTTCACCACAGGATGCTAAAGTTTCACCTGATGGATGCCAGCAAACATTCCAAACTCTCCCTTTGTGTCCAACCAGGCTTTGCTTCAATTCTAGTACTCCCATTTTAACCTGAAACAAGTATATTATAAACTAATACTACCTTTCTAAAGAATTTTTTATCAAAACTTGGCTGTGACACAAAGTAGAAAGGGAATATTTGCTACAACAAGACTTTATGGGACAGGCATTACAAGAAGCCAGAAAAACACATTGAGTAAATGTTTTTAATTACTTAAATAAGTTATAATTGTGAAAATGTAAACATGTAAACAGTTATTTTTTGATAAAAAATTGTAGAAACATTTTATCTAAGTAATAATGCCTTTGCATGTTTTTTACGATTATATAAACTAGAATATTTCAGAATTTATGTAAATAAAATAGTAACAATAAGAACAACATTTTCATAATCAAAAATAGAAATATGAAAAAAATAATTCAGACTTTCTTAGAGAATTGTATCTGAAATTTATTAATAGTTCTTAATTACCTTTAAACCGTAATTTTATTATTATTATATTAATCTCGAAAACAATAAAGAGAATGTAACAATGGCACGATAACAACGTAGAGAAGCGTAGGTTATGTTAGCTACTTACGTCAATTGAATTTCCTCTTTAAAAAATAACCAAATGCAGTTCAGTCTCCTACAGTCCTCCCAACGTCGAGGACATAATCACGATGCTAGATCGATTGCAATTTCCAGCAATCATCTACAACACGATGATTTGCGCATTGCAAAAAGATGGAATAACAACGATCTTATTCCAACCACGCGGCAGACGTATATATAAGTGTATTATACTCTCGGTCGATAAATGAGGAACTCTTCTATTTCCTTCGATCTCCGCACGCGCACGTGTGCACAAAGCACGCAAGCGCCAATGGAGGGGAGAGAGAGACAAACTATATACGTTTTAACTAGAAACCCCCGTTGATTGATTGTTGCTCCCTTCCTCACGCGGCTAAAATGGAAGGAGCGCCTCTTCCTTCTTCCGCGCGCACGCGAGAAACTGCCACTCCTGAATACGTGGTGAATCGTTACCTTTTGCTACCGCGCAGTAAGTTTTGGTCCTTTTTAATGGAAGGACCTGATCAGCTGACGACAATTGGAGCGAAATCGACCGGTCTCTAAAGGAAATTCGAGCACGAGGATTTGAGGTGGAGCGTTGACAGCTTTTGCGCGCCGGCGCCAAGAGGTTACAATTTTTTAAGGTAAATATGCGTAGGAGGAGGTAGAGTTTGGGGTACAGTGGTTAACAGGATAACCTCGAAAGTGAAACCATTTGTTGAATCGAGGCAGCAGAATTTTTAGTTTTTGCTGTTCAGTGATTTTAACTTACATCTTAACTTTTATTATATAATAAATCAAATTTGTGGTAAGTCTAAAAAATTAATATATCGTATTGATGAAATCAATATCTTTAATTAATTATAAAACTGCAAAAAATTAGACTAATTTTAAAAATTAATTTTTTATGATGCAGAATTAAAAATTTGTAAAAACATCTCGGCAAGCACGCATTTATAAAGTGCGAGTAATACTAACGGCAATAGATAATTTATAAAAACACTATTCCTAGAAATGTAATAAATGCACTGCAACCTTTAAAATCGCTAAATTTACAAGGAATTATTATTAGCTTACATCCTGTTATACGTCGTTATCATCGACCTTGGAATAAATATTTCGCAGGAATTACAAACTTCCTTCTTTACGTAACCAAGATATTTAAAAAGTATACAGAAATTTGATTTGAATTTTAAAGAGCTTAAGTCGATCAGTCTCTATTGAGTCTTAATTAATCTCTTGTAGCAACTAATTATTTATCAAGTATTTACACTGATAATAACTTTAATAATAAGAGAAAACAAGTATTCTAATTAAGACCTGATTTTTCTAACAAATTTTCTTTTTTAATAAATATAAAAAAATTGGTAAATCATCGCCCATTCGACTGAAGTTAATACTTGTTGAATGCAGTCTAAAATTGCGAAATTTAGCAGAAACAGTGCCCGTATAAGATACTCGAGCTGTTGGATTCAATTTTCGCGATAATCGCGCCTGACTCGTATTCTCACGACGACGGTATTGCCTTCGCGCGATTTTGTTATGCACGACTGAATACGTCGAGGAAATATGTGAATATCCACGTGTTATATTAACCGGGTCAAAAAGTCGAGCCATACTTACATGGGGAAGGGGGACGAACGTTTAGGTCGTCTTTGGATCGAAGCTTGGAAACGTGATTTATCGAGGTTGATGAGTACAGGCGTCTGGCACCTTTTTTTCGCTGTATAAGTTTTGGATCGAGTTTAAAAATATTTATTGCTGAAGGACCGTGTTGAAAACGCATAAACTTGTAATCTTATTTTGTGGGAAAAATCTGCAATTCAATTTTTTTTATAAGACTGATCATATAGACCTTTTTTCAGAAAGCTGATTGAATAATGTAGATAATCTTGTAATCAAAATATTCTAGTTTGATAATATACTTAAAATAATACTCAACGTAAACTTTTTAAATTTAACAGTTCTCAATTATTATCACATTAAGCTAATTAAATTTACTTAAGATATTCATAATACTTCATTTGTTTTGCTTTTATTGCAATTTATTAATGCGCAATTGTATATGAAGAATAATAAATAGTCGATTCAATATTGTTATCTAATCTTATAGTTTTTATAGGGGTATAAAATTGTTCCTTATTTTCACTAAAGAATCCATTCAATTCTGATGCACTCATTTATTTTGACGAAACAATTAATTGATTGTTCGTAAGTTTAATTTGAATATTTCATTAAATTTTTTAATTGTTTAATGTTTAATGACTTTGATTGCATCTATAATACAACTCTGATACTTGATTCATGAATGAATTCGTTATAACAAAGGAGTTGTTAAATATTTTTACAAAATCGATCGATGATAGTAGTTTTTTACTGCAATGACCTTAGCAAACATAAATCATTGCCAAATAAAAAAAAATTGACTTAACTCGTGCGCAACGGTAAAAATGTAATAGTTGTTGTTATAACTTCCAGTTCATTAGCAATTTAATGTATTTCAAATCTTTGCGTTTTTGACATTGAAGAAGAAAAAAACATGAATTATAAAAGCAAGAATGAATACGAACTGTAAAAGGAGCAATACTAAATACTTGGTTCGACGACTGAATTGATAAGTGCCAGTTAAGTAGTAACAAATCATAAATCAAAAGAGCCGAGTAAAACTGATCTTTGTCGGCCAAGACGAAAACGTTTAACGATTTCATTGACCTCTTCCAAAGAAATTGAATGAAAAGACCTTCAAAAGTCTACTCTGTTTTTTTAATTAAAAATAAAAATAAATAACAATTTTCTAAGGTCGGTCATTTTCTAATTATTAAAAACACTTGTTTTGACCAATGACTTACAAAAATCAATTTAAATCGATTAATTCTGTTGCAATCCTTTGTCTTATATGATCATACGATGACAAGACAAAAAAAGAAGCAATCCTACTCTAGCATCCATCCCGTTTACAAAGAACTAATCCCCTCGTAATCTGTTTCACATGGATCAACTGGTGTCAACGAGAAGCCGCAGAGCCGCTGACCGGCGAAAGCTACAGTTTCTGTCGGCGGACAACGTACGACATCCTCCTCCTCTGGCGTACATAGAAAAAAGGCGCGCGTGCGATGGCGTGGTTTCCGTTTGCCCGTCTCTATCTATGTTTGCCGGTCTCTTTCTAGGTGGGTTTAGTTGCCACGAGGGCCGCCGCTGGCCTTGGACGAATTCGGCGGTATTTCTTTTTGGCTGTTCTCTTCTGTGCGACTTCGACGCCAGTTGTTTCTAATCCTTCTTGCCAGCATTGTCTCGGATTGTTTATCCTTTCGTTTTATTCAGATCGTTGTTGGACAGTAGTCTTGGTGCTGGCGTGTTATTTTACAGTGTTGCGCGAATTGAATTAAAGAATTCAATGGTGATCGCGATGAAGTGAAGTGGCTTAAGAATGCATTCAATCAGGATCAAATCGCTTGTGCAAGCTTAATTTAAGAATATTAATAGATAAATTGTTGATCAAGGAATTGTTTGCGCTGTAAAAATTCAACTATTATTTATTATAAAAAACGACTTTACAATTTTGGAACTGTCAATCATGAAATTTATGTAGCCAGCTTATTGGCCTCCATAAAATTATTAGATATTTTATCACAAGTATATTGCCTTTATCTCTTACCAAATTTCTTATCACGTATGTTACACAAAGATTAATTTTCGAATAAAATTTATCAATTTTGAAGAGCTTAAAGACTGTCAAGTACGTTTAAAGCCATAAAAGCGCAGTAACAATCGTCGATTCCCTCGCCAAGAAATTTTAAAATCGTAAAATTCTTCTGTCTATACAGCGCATCAATAAATCCTTGACACTGATCGCGCAGAAATAAAGAGAGCTCCAAAACGGCGCTGATTACGCAGCATCATCATCAGCTGTATCAACTAGGCGTCTAATACTTCCCACACTCCAGAGGCGGGCAGACTGCGAGTGTCGCAGGGGGACATGTCAGTAGTCCGGTGGTAGCGGCCGCGAGAAGTACCGCTCCCTTCTCGATTGGCCCGGCTTCTCTTCATTGGCACGCGATACACGGATTAGTGTATTTATAAATAGGTGAGTGCTGAATTTTGAAGGAGGAAGTTGCGCGAGGATATGGCTAAAATTAAAGTATTTACTGATTTTTGGAATGCGTGAATGAGCAAATGTCGATAGGTAATCAGGATGAATGTAAGCAAGGAGCGGGTGGGATGAAACGAATGTTTAGTTATTTGGTTTATTTAGAGTGCGAAGAACCAAAATAAATTATTAGGTGTTACCGTTCATCTAGAAAATTGTTCTTGGGCAACGGAATGTCTTTAATATTTAGTAGAGTTTTAAAACGTACAGGTAAAAAGAAGTTTCGAAATTATTTTAACAACATAAACTTATCACTTGCACCGGTAATGTCATCATATACGGAAAATCCCACTGTGTATAGCACCGCGGCGTGTTTTAACTAAATCTATTTTTTCTCGAAAATTGCACATTTTTTTTTTTATTTTAAAAACATTTGAGTATGTAAAATAAACTTTGAAGATAACATGCAAATTCGTTCTTTAGTTGTTGGAGCAATAAACTGCAGATTACCGTTTTGTGAAAAAAGGTGCAAATCTTTACCGAAAAATAATAGAATTATGTAACTTGCACTTTTTCATAATTTTTTTTCATAATTGACGTAGTCTTTTTATCTTTACACAGAATTTGTTATCACCCATTTCTGATTTTCTTTGGTCTGATGACTCAGTGCCAGTTATTTCATTTTCTTGACTAAGCGATTAAGTACTAAATCTTAAACCGCATTTTAAATTAGAATTTAAATATATCATTGTGTATTTATAATTAAACATTTTTTAAAATACTAATTACAAAATATTTGAAAAGTTAAAAGTCAAAATTTAAAATCTTGAAAAAATAAATTTAAAAAATCGTTTTTATTAGTAAAACTTTAAAATAGGAAATAAATTCTGATGTACTAATACGTGCTATGACAATGAAAGAATTTCTGTATCAGATAATATTTATTGAGTTTTTACGTAGTATACATAAAGAGAGACATAAGTCTTGATATGAATTTATTTTACATTTGAAAATATTTAGAGCTTTGTATTAATAAAATAATTTTATTAAAAAGAATTATATACAAAGTAGCGACTCTTCTTTTACAAACTTTTTCATTTAGAAATAAACGTTCTTCTCTGTTAAAACCTTTAAATTATATGATTTTTGCAATTAGTTCATTCACCAAATCTAAAATGATTCCAATAAATTTGTTTGTAATTTAAGGGGAAATCAAGAAATTCAACATGCCGGCTTTATTGTCGAGGACTCCGACGAGAAACGTCTTTCAAGAGGATATCCGATGGCTGGAGGATATGCCAACTGGAAGTTCCCTTGATAAATATCGAAATTCTGCTTCCTTTTGTTGGAAGCGTATGCGAATTGTTCTTGAAGATCCCGAAAAAATTAAACTGAAGGTAAAATATATAGCTTTAATTTGCGATTTTAATTGTAAGAATAAAAATGAATAAAAATAGAGAAAAACATATTTTTTTTGACTCCGTGGGTGTAAACTCATTTTTAGGCCCTGTTTTGCGGGCACTTTGAACATAGGGAGTCAAAAAATGATATTAGTGTCACGTGCATGAAATTAGGCGCCCCAAACGCTGGTTGGAGTGAGGTCGTCCCCCTAGGTACAAAAAAACTATTTTGACTTAATTATCTTTTTGCTAAGCACTTGCGAGTTTTTATTTTAATAATCAAAGTTACGTTTTTAAGAAAGTGTACGTAATAATCGATCAATATTATGATTTTAAAAGTATTTAATAAAACTATCAAACATCAATTTATTCTAGATGCGTTTGTGGCAAGCGATGGAAGCAGACCCAGAATTTCACCCTCCAAACGGAGTGACTCCCAGTGCAGATGAACAAAAGAGACGAGCGGCAAGACAATTGGCACGACTTCACCATCAGAAGTTTTTGCCGGCAAATATTAATCAATTAAATTACGGTCTTAAGGTGATTTTCAAATATATTTAAAAAGATTGCGAATATCCATAAATATTGGACTTGAATGTTTAGTAATGTTATTTTTCAGACAGGATTTTTGATGACTTTGAACGAAGCCACATGCATGGTTGACCCAATGCTTTCCGTTAAGATAGCACTTGGAGTTTATCTATTTGGCAATACGATTCTTAGTTTAGGAACTGAGCGACATCATCCTATTTTCCATGCAGTTTGGAATAAGCAGGTAAGCAGAAAGTAGCATTGACAGTTTCTTCTTGACTTTAGTATTATTAAATAATTACTTGTAATTTTTCGCTAGTTATTGGGATGCTTTGCTTTGACTGAAGTGGGCCATGGAAGTAATACAAAAATGATGCGTACTATAGCTACGTACGATCCAGGTAGCCAAAGTTTCGTTCTTCACACGCCAGACTTTCAAGCTGCTAAGTGTTGGGTCGGTAATCTTGGTAAGTTTTCCTTTTTTAAATATTTAAAAAATTTAAGTATTCAGTCAAGCTTTGTTAACATCATTAAAAAATACAATACTTACAAACTTTTTTCAAATTTTAAAAATTAAACTCAGAGAGTGCATTAAGCACATTAATACTTGAAAAGAAGGAAAGCATTTATTCATAAAATAATTGGCTTTGAAAGATTAATTTTTATTTATACTGATTCAGTGAATAAATAATTGCAGGTAAAACTTCGACAGTGGCTATCGTATTCGCTCAGTTAGTGACGCAAAATTCGTATCAAGGTCTTCATGCCTTTATTGTTCCGGTCAGGGATCCAAAGACATACCTGACATATCCTGGTGTTATAATAGGAGATCTTGGCGAAAAGAATGGTCTTAATGGCATAGACAATGGTTACATAATGTTTAACAACTACAGAATACCGAGAGAAAATTTACTAAACAGAACCGGCGATGTTACTCCTGATGGAGAATATGAAAGCTCTTTTTCAGACCCTCAAAGAATTTTAGGTAGACTAAAAATATGAGGATTTTTTAAAAAATAATTAAATATAATAATCTAAAATAAATTAAAAACATTTTATTAGGTGCGGTTTTGGAAAATCTCTCGGCCGGTCGAATGGGTATTTGTCAAGAATCTACTAATAGGCTCGGCGCGGCTGCGATTATAGCAATTAGATACGCTGCCGTTCGTAAGCAGTTTTCAACTTCGCATTCAAATAAGGAAGAAACTCCTATTATTGAATATGAACTGCACGTAAGTGGAAATTGTGCTTTGTATTTTACCTTATTCAATACTTCTATATACTTTTGGGAACAATATTTCAAAGTTATTTTGAATGTAGCAATGGAGGCTGTTCCCATACTTGGCTGCAGCTTGTGTATTTCGAATTTTTATGTCAGAATTCACAAATGTATATTTAGAAAATGTACAGAAATCGATGGAAGGAGCAAATATTCCAAACCTTGTAAGTTTTAATTTCGTTTTTTTCATAGGCATGATTTGATGTAGTTAATTAAATTTTTATTATTTTAGTTATTTAATCAAAAAGCAAACAATGAAATCACAGCTTTTATTTATACTGACAAGTAAAGTGTTTCAACTTCAGATCAAGGATTTTATTCTAATTTTATTAAAGAAGAATTGATTTTTCATAAATTTTAGTTAAAAAACCTCATAACTTTTAAAAAATCGAGCTTTAATCTGAAAGAAGCTCTTCTTTCATATTTTGATATCAGAAAACATAAGTTAGAATAAAACGTTTGACTCTAAGTTGAGGCACTCTTCTTTGAGTTAATAATGATTTCAAATTTTAATAATAAACTAATATTGTAAAAGAACTAAAAATTATGTTTTAGTTTTGGATGCATTATTATAATTAAAACTTTTTAAAATAAGTTAGCCAATTATATTAAAAGTTTTAATTAAAAATATTGAAAAATTATAATAAAATATTTATTTGTAATTGAATTAATAATTAAAATTATAAATTGTACAATTCTTCAAATCTTGTTGTAAAATCTTTTAATAGTTTGTTTAAATGTAATAATAATCAAAAATATTATTGAACAGAGTCAGATTGTGTCTGAGATTCATTGCATTGTATCGGCAATTAAGCCATTAATTACGTGGACCTGTCGAGATGCAATAAGAGAATGCAGAGAAGCATGTGGAGGTCATGGATATCACAAAAGTAAAATGAAATAATTATTTTATAACTATTTTTTAAAAGTTTACAAGCAATGAAAACGTTTTGAACTGTTTCAACATAGCTGCTGCTTTGGGAGATATGGCTGTGAATCACGAACCTACAGTTACTTACGAAGGTGACAACAATGTTCTCATTCAGCAAACCAGTAACTGGATATTAAGGCAGTGGAGCGACTTGCAAGGTGGCTCACCGGTAGTAAGTCCTCTCGCATCTGTCCGATTCCTTATCGAGGGTCCATCGATTCTTCGAAATAAATTTGATTCTAATAAAACATCGAGATTAACATTGGAATGTAAGTAGAAAATAGTGTAATTTGGAAAATTTTCATTCCTAATATTCAGTCAAAAATAATAATTTCTATCAAAAACTGAAGGCAATAGAAGAATTCGATTTTAGAGTCCAAAGTCTCAAATTGCCTTAGACTGGTCTTTTTTGTCATTAAGTTTCAGAAGTTCTTACTTGACTACTAAAAAAGAGATCGTATAGTGATTAATAGTTATGGTTTGGATTCCGCAGTCGTTAGAAATGCTTACGAGTGGTTAATCACGTGGCTGGTTGTGGAAACGCAACGAAGGTACGACGAGGAAATCGCAAAAGGTGCGAGCAATTTCACTGCCCGCAGTAACTCACAAGTTTACAGAGCAGCAATACTTTCAAAGACTTACGGAGAGGTAGAATTTTTTTCTAATTTAGCTTTAATTTCTAAAATGCATTATAATTATTCTAGTGATTTCTTAATTGGAAAATTATTTTTAACAGATGATTATTTTAAATTACTGCGATTTAAGAATAAATAAATTGATCCCTCCAGATCCAGAAGCAAAGAGTTTGAAAATTGTACTTGATAAATTGGTTTTACTGTATGCTTTAGTATCTCTTGAGAAAAATTTAGTAATATTCTATCAAGGTTAGTCAAAATATTTGTAATGTAAGACATTTTTGTAAATTTGAGAATATTTTTTTAAATAATTTTTTATTTTTCTTTTAATATAGGCGGATATTGTACTGGACCTCATATGGCAAATTTAATAAAAGAAAATATCTTATTATTATGTGCCGAATTAAAACAAGAGGCCGTTGCAATAGCTGATGCGTTAGCTCCACCGGACTTTGTTTTAAATTCTGTACTTGGCATGTCTGATGGAAAAGTATGCAATAATTTGTTTCTTAAGATCATTTAAATAAATTTTCTTATGGTTGAATTTTTTTAGGTTTACGAACGTCTTGAAGAAGTTTTTCGATGTTACCCCAGTGGATCGGAACGAGCTAGTTGGTGGATGGAACTTCTGGATGTTGCCGACAAACCTTTAAATACTTTATCATCGAAGCTTTGACGAAAATATAATTGTTTTAGTATTTTTTGTAAACATTACGTAAAGCACAAATGCAATGTACAGTACAATCATTTTTTTAAACTAAATTCTAGCACATTTTGTATACTCGTATTTTTTTTTATTAAAATTATATTGTATTATTAAATTATAAATATTTTTTCATATAAAATATATCTGTTTTACATACAAAATATCAAAACTTTAAATGTAAATGTTTCCTATTTTTATTATGCGTTAAAATTCGTCAAATAAAAAAATAAAATAACTTACTTGAAAAAAATTAGAAAGAATTAAAAAATATTTAAATCATTGGTATATGTATTTTTTTAATAAAGATGATTACGTATCAAATATTTAATATATATTTTATTTTCATTCCTCCTAGATTTGATAAAAAATCAACGCAGTCAAAACGAAATTCCGGAATATTAAAATTTATTGAAATCATTTTTTTAATACCCTACCCGTGTTAATTTTCTCTAAACACATAATTAAATTGAAGGTATGATTCATGCATGTTCGAAGAAAAGTTCAGTTTGTGTTTAAATTCAGTAACCCTATAGTACGTTTAATAATAACATTTTAAATACTTCTGGTTGATATTATAGTTGTGAATCAGAATAAATTGTTTAAATTATTTGGATACAGTTTACATGCGGAAGTAGGAAAATGCTGAATTAACATTTTCCGCGGCACAGTCAAGGTATTTTACATTTGTTTCTTCAAATCGTAACCATTATTTTTTTCTGCAGTCACATATATATGATGATGAAGTAAATCGATGCACTCTATATTCTATTGAAAATATCTAGTAAAGCATATTTTATAAAATTTAATGAGTATTTGCATTAGAATAAATAAGATTTTAGAGGACGTTATATAATTTCTTCATAAGATTATAGTATTCAAATCATAATGAAATTTTATAGAAATTTTATAGAATTTAACATGTGTATTTTACATTAGTCTCTGAGAACTTGTAAGATTATATGCAATTTTTTAAAAATGTAAACTTATTTCATAAATTACACATTTTTTAACGTAAAATTTGAAATAACTTTAAAAGCTTTAAAAAATTTAAAAACTTGGATCTTTGTTTTAACAGCTTGGTGCAATTTTTAAATTCATTAAATTACCTAAGAATAAGTGCAAAAATGATTTATTTTAGCCCCAAATATGCGTACCAGAATAAAAATTCAAAACCAATTGACTAATTTACAGAAAACAATTACACTTGCTTCATTCTTTTCCAAATATCTGAAGTGTATAAACAAACGAATCAACTTCCGCAAAACAAATTCGATGCGTCGTCGATGTACTTGAAATAAATTATTTATCATATTGCGCGAGCAATTTCCCAACAAAAGCTGGTGTACGGTACAAGAAGTTCTTAAAAGCCCGTCACCCTCCACAGATCTCAAAGATTTCTCGCGAGAGTCATATGTGATGGAGCGGAGGAGCGGCACTTTATTGTCGATCATCTTTGTCGTTCTTGGAACAACATTGTTGCCCGAGCCTTGTGATGCTCTACCAGAGAGTTATCACTTCCGGGTAGACCGAAGTGCTAGTGCTGAGCCTAATCGCCCAAGGAGTTGTCCAGATAATCCATCTAGTGCACCGATGTAAGTTTTTAAACATAAATAAGTTATCTATTTAATTTTCTAGATGTGTAAGCTAAACAGTTTTTTAAAAAGGATACACACTTAAAATACCTTATACTTTTTGATTTTGTGATAATTAAGCATAGAGTTAAGAATTTTCTACGAAATAAATGAAAATAATTTACTTTGATTTATTTACAGATCATCACACGAATATGTTCCAGCGTTTGGAAAATCTCGATATTCGTCCAGTGCATCTTACAATTCTTTAGCGGGTTCATTTTCAAACTCTTATAATGCTGCACCTCTTCCCTCCGCAGGAACTTATAATTCCTTAGAACCTCCATCATCTTCTTACGATCCTTCACAATCTGCAAGATCTGATACTTCTACATCTGCAGTGTCAGGATGCTATAGTTCTTATCCCCCTACTTCTCCAGAATCGTATAATTCCCCTTCCACTGGAATTGCAGGATCTTACAGTGCTGTAGCATCTTCATCTGCAGCTACAGGATCTTACGGCGCTCAGGCATCAGCAGCTGCAACATCTTATAATCCTTCCGATGCTTATAACCCTTCAGCTTATGGATCTTCTCAACTTCCACCTGCAGGATCTTATAACCCTGCGTCACCTATAATACCCGGATCTTACAATTCTCAGCCCCCTGCTGCTCCAGGATCTTATAATTCTTCACCTCCTGCAGCTCAAAGACCATATAATCCGTCTCCAGGATCTTATAACACTCCCTCACCGGCTGCTACTGGGTCTTACAGTGCTCCTTCACCGGTAGCTACTGGATCTTACGCAGCTCCTCCACCGGCAGCTGCTGGATCTTATGCAGCTCCTCCCCCGGAATCTACCGGACCTTACGGTGCACCTTCACCGGCAGCTACTGGATCTTACGGTGCTCCTTCACCGGCAGCTACTGGATCTTACGGTGCTCCTTCACCTGTGGCAGCTGGATCTTACGCTGCTTCTCCACCAGCAGTCTCAGAGTCTTACAACTCTTTACTTCCTACAGCTTCCGAGCCTTACAATGCTCCTTTATCCACTATAGAATCTTACAATGCACCGTCAACATACAATACACCACCTCCAGCCTACAATCCACCAACGACCTCTTACGACTCCCCTCCACCACCTTATAATTCACCAAACGTTTATAATCCTCCTTCACCAGCATACAATATGATCCAATCGCCCTACGGTGCTGCACCCCCACCGCCCTGTAGTGCACCTCCGTCCTCTTACAACGCTTTACCAGATCGTCCTGTAGACTCGACTTATTTCAACCGTTCACCGCTACCACCACCTCGCTACGGACCTTCTAGGCCTTACAACCAATCGCCTTACTTTCGCAACTTCAACTACAATCCCTACAGTGTGCCAGGATACAAGTCTCGCCTGTATACCAAGGGTAACGGTGGTTGCAAATACGGAAACGGAAGATACAGAAGTATAGAAGAAGAGGAAGAGGAGGAAGACGAAAACATGATGTATAATAAGTATAGTAGGAGGTCACCTGATAATAACGAAGCTCCATTAGGCAATCCTTACTATCAATATCCAGGACCAGTATCATACTATGAAGAGGCTTTAAGTTCTCCTATCAATATGTATCAAGCATATAGACCGTATAATAGAGAGGAGAGATTTGCTGAACGTTCTGAAGAGTTTGATTCTGACGAGGTAAATTTTAAATTTGATTTTTTGATACTTTAATGAATAAACTTTTTTATATTTTTGAAAACTATTTTACATAATTTCTCTTTATTTTTTGCAGAATAAACGCTCGGATCGTGAGCGCCTTTATGTAGTTTACCGAGCAGACACGCCAAAAGATGACCCCTCACCTAACGGCAATCCCGCAGACACACGTGAAGTGAACTCGGTGATACGCAAAGCGGCTCAAATACCGCACCAAGGACCTACTCCCCATTATCCCCGACCTAATCAATACTATCGCTATAGCCGCTTCCCAAATCCTTACTCAAACGTTGAAGAAATCAAAGATCAATCCAGAGTTCAAGATCCAAACCAGCCACAGCACTATCAATATCCAGAACAGCTTTACGACGGTCGCAATGACTCACCGACTAAACAGATAGTTGATAACGAGAAACTGTACATCAGCGAAGACACTAATAAGAATATTAACCCTCAATGGGTCCAAAAAATTAGGGCTCCTTTGAATTCAGACAACTATGCTAAAACCATCGAGACTCAAATGAGAAAAGATATTGGACATGCAGAAGAATTGAAAAATGGGGGGCTAAATGGCACTGAAGAAGGTATGATTAGCAAGACAGAAAAGGCGGAAAAAATTGATTTAATTGAAGACATGGAACCACCACAAACCGTCACAGAATTTACGAATTTTGATAAAGTACCCGAGACAACTACCGGTAGATAATTAGATATTTTAAATAAAATCTTTATATAATTAAGATAAAACTGAATGTAATTTAAGCTTTATACTTGTTTTTAATATAAAATTGTAATATAATAGTTATGAATTTGTATTATTAATAAAAAAATTTAAAAGTAATAACAAAAATTTTTTATATTTTAATTTTACAATGAGATTTTTTATGATATTTATAAATTATTTAAAAAATATTCGAAAATATAAGTGTAAAAATTCGCAATTTTCTCAATGCAAAATGCTCTCATAAGCGAACGTTGCCTTCGAAAATACATAGAATGCATTGTCAGCTTTACTTAATTAAATGAGTGTTTGGAATTTTTGGGTCAGCAAGCAAAACAGACGTTTCCATTCCAATCATTTTAATAATAATAATAATATATAATATCGTACGTTGTAGTTGCATCACTTGTACTTCAGATTTTAAATTATAATAAGATCAAACTTTTCAAACGATTTTTTAAGTAAAAATAAAACGTTAGGAACCATTTATATGTTAAAGAATGTAAAATATTCACCAATGATGAAATTAAATTAAATTTTGATTTTCTTTTTTATGCATATGAAATAATCGTTATTATATATAAAAAAAAATTTTGAACAATCACGACCTTGTCAGATTCTTTAGCACAATGTTCAAAGCACATATAAAAAACAAACATTTATACATTTTGACTTTATTAAAATTACAATAATTGTTTGCAGGAGTATAATACAAAAAAAAAACAATATTTTTTTGTTATACCTTAAATAAATGAAATACTTTTTATAATTTTTAATTATTTTAATCTCCTGCTTAAAAAACTTTTCACCCAAGCTTGTAATACTGCTAATTTTGAAATTTAACTGCTAATTTTTTATTTTGTAATTTACTCATGTATCATTTTACTAGTGATAGTATAACGTCACGCTAATATTATTTGTCCTGAGGAAGATTAAAAAAGTAATCGAAATATTGGCAAAAAATTTTGTAAGCAATCAAAATGAAAAGTGAGGTAGCAGAGACCAGCAGCAGCATTTTTATTTAATTACTAATTTTTTAATTTAAAACCGGTTACTAAAGTAAATCAAAAACGAATGATAACATTAATTTCAATAATACATTGAATACGCAATTCTTTAAAGTAAAGATTGTTATTATCAATGATGCTTCGTACATATTTTACGAATTTAAAAATTTTTTGTAACATAAAATTAGAAGTTTCATTTCATTTTATTTCATTACCTTCATCATGTCTTATTTTCAAGATTCATGAAAAAACATTTTTGATTTCTCGCTATTTATTTTATGTTCCCTTTTCTATAACTTTTGATATAAAAATTTTGTATTAACTGAGGCACATAGTTACTAGTTCTGTAATAAAAATGTTTTTTTTAAAATAAATTTCCTCACTGTGTAAAGTACTAAATAAAACAAAAAATATCGATATGCGCAGTATTTTTTATTATAGAAATGTAAGTAATAAGTTATAAGCGCATATATGAAATAATGATATTTGACGAAAACAATTAAGTCAAAGTTTATGATTACGTAAAAATGTTACGTATTATTGTCACATTGATAACCTATTAAGTTATTAAATGTACATCGATAAATTAATTATAGTTGAAAAACTGAATTTTTGAAAAATGAAATTACCGACCGACCTCAATAATGCGTAAACTGCTTGCTTCACAAAAACCAGCGGTATCACGCAATCACGCAATTTTGTCGCTTC
Source organism: Ormyrus pomaceus (assembly GCA_900474385.1). Lineage (NCBI taxonomy): Eukaryota > Metazoa > Arthropoda > Insecta > Hymenoptera > Ormyridae > Ormyrus > Ormyrus pomaceus. Next base: position 7,429 of record UCOM01000617.1, on the reverse strand, counting down.
CAAACTTTAATACTTGTTAAATGAATCGGGTACGCGCCTCTCGTGTATATATGTTGCGAAAATCCCTCGTCAGCTAAACAGCTCTTTAAATACTGGTCTCCTCGCTATTCAGGCTATCAGTGTTCTCTACCTGCTTTGAGAACAACCACCAGAAGAACACAGGCAGAATGCGTCTGTCCACGTCGTGCTGCTTGCTGCTGGTCAGCTTGGGCCTGGCCCTTGCCATTCCAGCCCACAAGAAAATTGAGAAGAAGTCAATTTCAAATTCTCTGGCACCGAAAGCGATCCAGCCAGTCGAGCAGAAGTTAGACGAGCCAAAGATCAACGATGAAGCCCTCATGGAATCGGCAGGTGAGAACGTTGACAGAGCTAAGAAACAAGCATCGACGACCTTCTGCGTGGAGATCAGACAAAATAAGCAGGTACAAGTCGACTGCGACGATGCCAATAGACCCTCCTCACAGCCAGCTGCACCTTCTGCACCAGCACAGGAATCGCAGGAGCCTCAACCGCAACAACCGGCCCAACCTTCTGTTCAAGTAAGAACAATCTTAAAGTTTATCAATTTTTATTCTTTTTAATTTTTTATCTTGCTATATCAGAGTATTCATTGATTTCATTAAGTAACTGAAATAATAGCGTGTTTTAAGAATTAAAATTAAATAAATCATTTACTTATATTACAGATTCTTCCAGGCCATCAGCCGCAAGAAATAACCTTCCAGATGCCAGTCCCATGTGAACCTGAAATCGGCGCCTTCGTCGTTCCCCCTTCAGGCGAGGTAGTCCTTGCTCCAACCGGTAACTGCGCCAGCCACGTCCCATCTCTTCTACACCTGCCCTCAATCGGTGGCGGTATGCCTCTAAACCCTACTCTCTACACAATCCCAACTGGTTCATCTCCTTACTTGCACATCCCAACCGCAGTCGGTCCAAGCATGCCTACGATTTCAATCTTACCTGGAGGAGTTCCTGTCGGTCCTGGAGGAGTTCCTGCCGGACCTGCTGGCGTTCATACCCATACTCCCGGAGGAATTTCTCCAAGCGTTTTGATCCACCCGCCAGCAGGGCACCCAAGTCACACTCACCCAGGTCATGGATTACACCCACATGGACCTGGACACGTGCACCTCTCTGGAGTTGAGTGCACTTGCAAGAGCACGGGATTGTCTAGGCTCGCTGAAGGACCTGGAGGAGCTGGAGGCTCCGACGGAGCCCCATCTAACGAGGCTCTGGCTATGCAATTCTTGCAGAATTTGCAGAGAAATGCCCAGCAACCCGCTAACGGAGGTTCTTCCCCGAGCGTTACGGTAAGCATTGGAATTTATTATTCACTTGGAGAGTTTTGAAAAATGTTTTCACTTCTTAGTGTAGTTTTTTTATTAATTATTTAAAATAAACTTATGAAAATTGATTTATTTACAGGTTACTTCAAACAATCCAGCTAAGGCATCCCAGCCCTCGGGCTCGGCTCCATCTGGTGGATCAAGCATTCCCACACTCATCGTTTCCAATATGCCAGGATCTTCAACTCCATCAGCATCCCAGCCTGCGGCTCAGTCACCTGGTTCAATGCCGATCACCGTATCTGTTAGTCCAAACCCTAAATCTGATGATTCTACGGGAGGTCCAAGGGCTTCATCCCAGTCTGAATCCTCACCCGGCAAACAATGGTCTTGGACTGTTGGAATGCCAAGCCAATCTTCCGGACAGCATCCTGCCGGAGCACACCCATGGTCGTGGACCGTTGGAATGCCAGCTTCTGGACAACATCCATCTGGAGGAAGTCCCTCGTCGTGGACCGTTGGAATGCCATCCCCATCTAGTCAAGGAGGTCATCCTGCCGGAGCGCACCCGTGGTCCTGGACTGTAGGAATGCCAGCTTCTGGACAACATCCATCCGGAGGAAGTCCCTCGTCGTGGACCGTTGGAATGCCATCCCCATCTAGTCAAGGAGGTCATCCCGCCGGAGCACACCCCTGGTCGTGGACCGTTGGAATGCCATCCCCATCTAGTCAAGGAGGTCAACCTGCTGGAGCGCACCCGTGGTCCTGGACCGTAGGAATGCCAGCTTCTGGACAACATCCATCTGGAGGAAGTCCCTCGTCGTGGACCGTTGGAATGCCAAGCCCGACTTCTCACCCTGCTGGATCGCAACCGTGGTCGTGGACTGTAGGAATGCCAGCTTCTGGACAACATCCATCTGGAGGAAGTCCCCCATCGTGGACCATTGGAATGCCAAGCCCAATGGGGGGTCAGTCATCTGGTAGCCCAGCTTCGTGGTCGATTCACGCTCCTTCCGGATCCCCTCTTGCCAAATCGGTTAGTAATTGTTAAGAAGTTGTTTTTAAGTTTACTTTTCTACTTTGTTGTAAAAACTTTTATACGGTTAAAAAAAATGTAAAAAAAGACTTTGTAAACGTGTCTTAAAACATTTTTTCTTGAAAAATTAATATTTTAATACAACTCTAAATTCGTTAAATTTAATCTCATTAAAAAATAAAATAATATTACCTTTCAGTTTGTTGCTTAAATAAGATAAAATTTATTCTTACTTTAATTAACGCATAAATATTCTCGTTTATAGGCCTTGCCAATGTCAGCCCGTTACATGCCAATGGTACGTCCCATGCAATCTAACGTGCAGCAGCAGGTAGTCTACCAGCAGCAGTCAGCCGTCAATGGCTTGAACGGTATGAGCGGAATACCGATGGGTGTCTATCCGGGCCAGGCGATGTATCCAGGTGGAGTTATGGGCCCAATGATGCGTAGCAAGGCCGACTGCCTCGAAGACAGCTTCCAAACTGTTCCTATGGCTCAGGGTTTGAGACTTAGTCGCGGCGAGGAGAACAGCAAAGATAAAACAACGGAAAATAAAGAGGAGGGTCCAGTGGAGGAAAAGAAATTCAACCAGGAGCAGTTAAAACAGAGTGCCGGACAAAAGGATGAGAAAGATAGAATTGCACGATATTTAAAAGAACAAGATATTGAAAGCAACAAACTTGAAGAGAAATGAACAGTCTTATTTTAAGATTAAATAAGAAATTTTAAGTAGAGTTAGAGGTTTTTAATGTAGCGGAGTAAGTCGCGCGCGTTCGATGTGTGATTAGTGGTTGTTCATCGTTTTTTTTTTGTACTTGATCTACTGTGTTCTTTTTGTACTTTTTCTTACGCAATGTTTGAATAAAAATAATTTATTTAATATTTATTGTCTTACATTTCACCACCTGAATATCAACTGCCTCCTTTTATATTAGCAGAACCTTTGAAAATTAGTAATTTAAAATTTTTATTTTTATACAAACTAAAAGAATGTTCAATCTTTGCAATTGAGAACCATTTTATTTTTTAAAAATGATTCTATGTATAAATTGAATTTATAATAGTATCTAAAAACTGTTTATTCTTTTTGTTAGAAGTTAAAAGAAATCTTTCCATTTTCTACATACTAATAAAAATCATTTTCTTATATCACATTGCTATCACTTTACGACTATTATCGAAAAATAACTAAAACTGCTCTATTGAGAAGTGACGCATAGTTACTATATATAACTATAGGCTTTTAGTGCATTCCTTTGCAATCAAGCAGGTTTACATTATTCTAAGAACAACCATTTAACTCCAATAGATAAGATATTTTTATTAGAGCTATACAAAGCAATATAAAATTTTCCAGTTTGTCAGAGTTTCCTGCATGTCCAGTATGACCTCGGTACAGCTTCATTTAGTACTACAAATATTTTGTACTCCGAGTGTTTCTTTCGCCATGAACCAGCAGTCAGCAGGAGAAACCCAAGAGTACGTACAAATATCAATAGTCAGAATTAAATTTTTTATGACTATAGTTACACTTAACGGTATTACTGAAATTCATAAGTTTTCATGAGAGTTTATTAATTGGCATATTTTTTCGTCGATACAATATTAATTTGATTCAATTTTCATAAAAGTATACAAAGAGAATAAAATTGCATCATGATCGATATTAATCCTATATGTATACTTCTTTTATACTATTATGCTCGAGCTATCTTAACAAAGTAAGATAAGATCTCTTTGTTTTTCACTTCTTTTTATTGAAAATATTTATGTGCAAGTATGGTACTGATTTCTGACAAAATTCCCACATATACAAGAATTTTTTTAAATTAATTTTTAACTTTGAAAAGGACCTGTAATCAAATCAGAGGAGACTAGTTTTTTCATTTCTATCTTAATTTTACTATTTTCTTTAATAAAAGCACTCCATCTCGTAAAAGTATTTATTTTTCAGTAAAATAAAACAACCGCCAGAAGTTTTGGATTCTGAAACATGTACGCTATTTGATCTAGAATCATTGGAAGTGGAGGAGCACAGTGAAATAAATTCAAGACAAAAAAGATCGATTATAAAAGCTCCACCTCGATTCTCTTATCGTTATGATAAAAATGGAAAACCTAGAAAAGTCGCCTAGAGTCAGAGAGCGTCAATGAGTGGGTTTGTTCCTTAGTTTACACGATATTTTTATGTTTCAGTATTATAGAAAATGTTTTATTTTTCAGGATTAATGTTCTGATTGAATTTGTAAATTGTTCCTGATTAAATTATTTCAAATGGGAGTACATTAAATATGCTACCTATGTAAAAATTGAATGTAAAGTTTAAATAAATACCTTATATTGCACGCATATATATAAATAATTAATTTATTAATATAAAATATGGTTCGTTCTTTCTTTTGAAAGTATATTTTCTTAAAATAATTCTTATCTATACAAATATTGTTATGTCTGTTTCAATACACTTAATACAGAGTACGATGTTTTCATGATCTGAAATATAAAAGTTGTTTATTATTCAATTAATTCTAATGCTAATCATTATTATGCTAACATTTAAAAAAGATTTTATATCCATTGGAATCACGTAAGCGGCAGTTACACGGATTGGTTTTGCTGCGCGAATCATCATTATCAATGCTGCTTTTTTTGCGAATGGTGTAAGTTTTATCCAATCCATTTGATAAACTGCTTTTCCAATTTCCATACTCTATATATCGGTGAATTAAAACGTAATATTTAAATAAAATTATTAAAAATGCATAACATATTTTAAGCATATTTGCATACATGAAGCGTAATTTCATTGCCGTACCAGCAAGGTAGATATATTTGAAATAGTGAGATTGAAAATAATCCTAATGAAGTTACGAAATCTACGTTTATCCCAACTTTGGAATAGCTTAGAAAATAAACATTAATGCAAATATTTGGCACAACAACAGTCAGTACAGCTATTAACCATCCTGAAAAGTTCTCATTTAATGTTTTGGCATAGCTATAAAATACAAAAGTACAAGTCAAAACTATTTGCAGTGATATTTTTTGAAACCTTATAAATCTACTTTCGTGCATGTTACCTATAAATAAATTGATGGTCATAAATGTACTGCTTCATTAATTTAAGTTCTTGCTTGGTGTTACCCTCCGAATCATTGGAGTATTCGCAAAGTCGATAGAAATTTTTCAATCGATGGTTAAGTAATTTCATTTGTATACACGATTGCAACATAAATCCGGACAGCATCGTGTCAGCGCCTATATGCATCGAAATTATAGCACTGCCAACGAACATCTGCTGAATGTACGAAATCCAAAACTGCAAAGGTTTGTTGCTATCATAAGGATACCAAGCGGGAGTTGGCAGCTCCAGATCAGCGTTCGGTTTCATCATTGGTCCTATTAGTTTTATGGTCACACCAGCAAGGCACGCTAATGCATACATCAAATGAATCCGCCTGAAATAACATTTTATTTATTTTATATTTACGGCTTGAATGCAAGAATATACACCGAGTGCTCGTTTACAATATTTTGAAACGCTTGAATTACTCAGAATAATTATCAAATTTCAAGGGGAAATTCTCCAAGTCAAATGTTATTAGAGTTAAAAAAAAAACTTGGCTGTGAACTTTAATTTGAAATTCTCTTTTCCGAAAAATTTTTATTATTCTATTAAATAGCTCAATATTTGTTTGTATTTAAAAAAATAATATAAATTTTTATTTGTACTTACCAGCTTTCAATAGCATAATTTATCAAAATCTTTTTTTCTAAATCATCCCGCGGAACTCTCCATCGCTCTTGGAAACCCATCATCAAGAGCCTTGTAATTCTTTTGCGAGTCAGCAAAATATTTAATGCCTTGTACAAACCATTTGCCAATGAGGTCAGAATAAAAAAGACGTCGAGCTCGAATTGCTTTGCGCGTATTATAATAATCATATGAACGAAAACCTCGACGGTAAACAAAATTTCGAAAGTAATTACAAAAATCGTGAACCAACTGTAGATCCTTTTCAGCCGTGGATCAATGTATTCTGGACACCAAACGCCCCACAATGTTAAAATGTGAAACGGAACCGGCAATACGTGGTGTTCTAAAGTTTTGCGAATAAGCATTTTAATCTTGCATTAAGCACGCAGATATGTTGCTGGAGAAAAGTACGCCATAACTGAGTTCCGCGTTGCTGTCGTTCTCTCAGCTGCATTATTACACGAATAATATGAAGACAATGAAAAAAAGTGTCGATATTATTGCGATTAATTTTTCAAGGATGTTACAGCCCGAGTTTTTGCATGTTTTCTTCCTACGGCTTTGACAATTTAAAGATTTAAAAATGTATTGTTTTACTTCTCCGTATTACCTTCTGGAGTGCGTTGCTCTCCCTTAAAAAATCATGGGTGATAATTACCTTCGTACTGTTACAGAAGTTTCTGCGTTTGCGCATTGTAATGTTTTGCACTTCTTATTTTTACTTTGCTGTACAGTACTCGATAAACTCCGGATCCTTCTGAAACTCTGGGAAACATAATCAACATTTATTTTAGTTCAATTTTTTTTTTTTTGTAAATATCTGCACATTTAATGTATCACAAGTTTAAGTAAATCAAATATTTAAAAGTTGCAGGGTAAACATTTATTGACAAATAATTCATTGATTTAAATGTTATTTATAAAGACTTACGAGTGTGAGAATTATAGTAAAAAATTATTTTTTACCAATTATTGAATATTGAATATTGTATACTTAACTTCAGGATTTATCCTATATATACTTAAGGTAGTTCACTAAAAAATGCGATGTATTGCTAGGCTTTTTGTTTTTAAGTATGTTATAGTTGACAATTTAACGGATACATCGATATTTTTTTTAGGGTAGCAACCGGTGCTTGTTTTTAAGATATTATAGTCCAAAGTTTAAGTTTTTAACACAGCAGTATATGGGGGACACGCTTCAAAAATGACATTTTCACTAACTGCATGACGAGTTCTATTGCTGGATTTTTTAAAAACTAGTATGTTAAACTTTAGAATATTAAGTTTAAGATGCCATTTTGCTCAATATAGCTTGCGATGCTTAATTAAAAGTTATTAACCAAAACG
>UCOM01000616.1:0-68688 GCA_900474385.1 Ormyrus pomaceus | reverse complement strand
GTTCCAACGCGGCGGAGAGTATAACGTCTTGAAAAGCGCGCGGACTGGATTGTCCCCTCGAAAGTTAGCCCGTTCGAGAAAAGGAGGAAGCTCGACGCGAAAAAGGCGCGGGGGGAGGGGGGGGGAGAGCAGAAGAGGGAGAAGCCAAACAGTGGATATGCCCACGCGTTGGCCCGAATCGCGTCGGTGTTGCGCTAAAGGCCCGCCGATGATGAGGCGACTGTGTGGCCGTGGCTGAAAGCGAGCAGAAGCAAGCGCTTCTCTCTGTTCGCGGGGGCGGACAGAAAGAGGGAGAGAGAGAGAGAGAGAGGCAGAGAGAGGGAGAGAGAGAGCAGGCAAGATGAAGATCAACTCCAAAGAGGAGCGTGTTTTATTTTTGCTCGCGGGCACGCAAGCTCTCGGCTTTAATTTTCACCCGATCTCACCCGCGCCTTTGAATCTTGTCGCTAAGCTCGCGAGCTTTATTTCGTTTACTCTAGATTGTTTTAAACTCGGTGGGAATGCAATCGAGTCGCGATGATTTCACACCCCCCGACGGTGACAATTTAAAGCTATGGTATATATGCTTGGTATATATGTCAGTTGTGATTAATCTTGACCTTGAAGATTTAATACCCGCTGCTATTTCTTACGGAGGAATGATTTTCGCCACTATCGCTCAACAATGTTTAAATATTTGGTTTATTCTACTTCAAAATTCAGCTGACAGCGAGAAAACGGAATTTCACGTCGTTGTATTTACTAATTTCTAAATTTGAATTAGCGAAATTTCACAATTTTAAACGAGAAAATTAAATAATCCCGTTGCGCGTGAAAATTAAAAAAAAAATATTTTCCTTGCCGCATTACGAATTTAATGTTTACGTTCTTTTAACGCTGTCCGACAAAGTAATAAAAAAAAAAAAAAAAATAGATTCTTTTGATATCGCGAAACAAAATCTGGACAGTGATGATTGATGTGAAAGACGGAAAATTAGTGAATAAAAATAAGCTGGAAATAGGAGCGTCGGAAGAACTCAAACGTTCCCTGGCCTTTATTCTGTCGTGATTCACGGAAACTCGGAAAGTTTATATTTCGACGTGTAAAAAACTTGAGGCCTCAAGTTGTGACTTCGAACGCTGTATTTAAAAGATCTTTTCAACTTCTTACACAAACTTAATTAATTATCGACGAATTGGGAAAATTACAAGAAGATATATTTATAATTAAATAAAGCCGAATGCTTTTTCTTTTAAACGTTGAACGATAATCCCGCTCTCTGGGCTTTAGCGAGGCTTTTCTTCCCATTCTTCTCAGTCGCAACTGCCTGACACTTTACTAAGTTTTGTAGCGACTAACGCGTGTCGCAAAGCGTTCCTGTTCGTTCCATTAAATCAAAGCATAATTTGACTTTCTAATTTCATAAATAATCTTGTTAAATCAACCAGTGATGTGTATACCAATCGTAATAATTACTTTAATAGTATTTTTTTTTTTATCGAAATAGCACGTGTCTTCCACAGAGACTGGACTGACGAAGAAGATTGTTTGCTCGCGGTCTATCAAACCAAACGCTCCCGAAGCTGAATATATTCAATTTTATATATTTAATATCTTAAACGTATTTCGTTGCGCAAAGGCATTGACTTATAAACCTGAGAATTTCGAAACTTGCTTAACTGCCGTTAAGTAAGCAAAGCCACCACCGCCGTCTGAAGCTAACGTAAGAAAACAATAAATTTCTTCTTTTTTGGGGGGAGGGGGGTAAGCTTCTTCGAAAGAAGGTCGGTGATCTGCGTGAAAAAATTGACTGACTCGAAAAATAATGGCCCTTGTAAATATGAGATTTTCAACGGATTATAAGAAAGAGGAACATCAGATTTAGGATTGTAAAAATAGAATTGAACGAGAAGAAACCACTGCGAAGTAACACAAACATCAATAAAAATTCTTCGCAACTATCGTCACAAGAAAAGCTCGAAATACCTACTTTAAATTAATTGTGGGTGGCCGAGTCGTCGCTTTTTCCGCCGTCGTCGCATTAAAACTAATGGGGTTTTAATTTTCTAAAAATGTTATCCTTTAAGAAAATTTATTATTCGAAGCTATTTTCATTCGATCGGATCGGCCAAAGCGAACGCGGCTTCCGCTCGCCGGGACTGTGTATAAAAAAATAATCAAATTTTTCCAATAAACTTTCGAGAGGAACTCTATATCGATCCGAGGCGCGACGCGCAAAGGAACGCGAAATTGTGAATCGGGTAAAAAGCAGGTCCGGCCGGAACGTAAGTAGGCAGTTTATCAGAACAGTTTTCAAGCGAGTCGGTAGTGCGAGGTGGCGATACTCGGGCCAAAATAACTCTACGGCTTTCTAAAAGCGGCGCCGACTAAAAGCCGCGTCGAGAACCACGTCGTCAGTGGGTTAGAAGCTGGCTTAGAAGACATGCAAGCACTGCAACCCATGTTTTTTTTTTGCGATCACTCCCACCTTCAGCTTCGGCCGTTGTATTCTTTCAAGGCAAATGACAAAATTTATGCAAATTCAGTTCCGTTACAGTAGGCATTCGTTTTGTTCTCCGAGTAGTTTTACAGTCCGTCCACCCAGTTTTCAAATTAGCCGCTACAATTTCGTCAGATTCTAAGAAATCGATTCTAAACAAAGTGCAAATCTCGGGTCGTTGAAAAATAAATCAACGATTGATTGTACAGAGTAAAATGTACGCGTGTAAAATTGCTTTAAATAAGTATAATAATGAACAAGATTCGTGTCGATTGGGTTCTGAAAATTTATTAGAAATATTGTGTCATATTTATTTATATAGATCTAAATTTTGAATGCGGCAGTTGCTTTAGCCGCGATTCCAGAAAACGATTCATTATAAAAATTAAAGTTTCGGAAATAGCTGATAAAATGACTTTGGCCGAATAAAAAGATTGTCAATGTTTTTAAAGAAGCAGTAAAGCGTTATAACTTTGCAAGTAAAAAAGGGATCGTTTAAAAAAAAAAAAAAGTACTAATCAGAGCGAGCTCGAAAATTTGAAATCCGATCGAACGAAGGTTGACCGTTGCATCGATCAACGATCAATAGAACTCGTTACTATTATTAACAAGTTGTAAAAGCCTCTAGTGACGCAAGCGGATCGGGCGAAATGGAAAAGAAAAAAAAAAGAGAGCGAGAGAGCAATTGCGAGGGGAGTTGAAAAAGCCAAAGGTGATCGGCGATTGACTATCGCTCTCGGCTTTGGCTCGGAGATAAATAAAGCAGAGGGACAGAGGAGCTTGCGGGTGCAAGTTGGAAGAATGTCTCTGGCGTGCCGTTTGACGCGGAATATTCTCGCAGGGAGTATCGGCTCCGAAGTCGGATGCTTTGGCAGAGCCGATCATCTCCTCGTCCCAAAGCCTGCCTCTCTGCAAAGGGTAGCCCCCCTCCCGATGAATCTCTCTCTCTCTCTCTCTCTCTCTCTCTCTCCTCTTTTCGCTTGGCTTTTCCTGGCAATCATCGGTCATACAGCCACGGTCATGGATTGCGTTCACTTTTCTGGCCTGCACTTCTAAACCTGGCCTTTTTTTACCCATTTCCAATCGCTCGGCAGCGCAGCGCGCTCGGCAGCGGCGCGCCCAAATCGAGAAATTTATCGAGCGGATTAACGAAAGCTAACCGGGTGAGCGTACGCGAGAGTCGCGAGATTCGCGGATAGAGAGCGCGCTCTCGTTGCGTCAATGTTAATGAAGAAATTCAACAAGTCATTTTGAAGAAGATTTATACCATTGTAGTTTGGCAATAACAGTCCTTGCTAATAGCAATGGTAAACAAATTATTTTCGTCTACCCCCCGAGTGCAGCCGAGAGGAGCGGTGCGCGCGCGCGCGCGGCGATGATTTTCCTGCCGATTTTTAATTATTATTTTCTTTCTTTCTTTCGATTCTCGAAAAGCTCGAGGAGAATCAAGATGGAAGTCAAGATGGTAGGCAAATAGGTTTTGTCGTGGGAGGAAAAAGTAGAGCGACCTTGCCGCACACACGCAGCGCGTTGGAAGGAAAAGATGGGAGAGCGAAATAATAGACGAGAGAGCGGCGCGCCGTGAAAAACGAAACTCGCGAACGAATAATCAGGACTCTTTCGGTGGCGGACGGGCCTCTATTTTTAGGGGCTTAAGAGAGGCAGAAAAAGAGCGCTCAGAGCGTTGTCCGCTTGTTTGTCGGAGCGGGAACCTGAGAAGGCTGGCCGCCGCCGCTGCCTGCGTCGTCGCCGCGTCGCCGCTGCCCGACTTACACCAGTAAACGGCGACAAAGTCCTTCTCCTTGAGCAGCCGCTCGAGCTGCTTGCTCGTGACCTCCTCGATGACGGGATCCTCCCTGGGCTTGCCGTGGCCGGGCTGCTGGTGGTGGCTGGCGGCCGCCTCCTTGTTGGGGGGGGCCCGCGCCCCCGCCACCCCCGAAGGCCCGGCGCCTAGCCACGTCACCAGGAGCAGCAGCAGCAGGACGCACCACCGCCGCCGCTGCTGGTGCTGCGGCCCCCTCGAAGCGTCGTTCGTCGTCGACATCGCCGCACTGACTGCCCGCGAGGTGCCGAGGAGCCAGGCCAGAAGGCGGCGGCGGCGGCGGCGGCGGCTGCGGCGGCGGCGACGACGACGGCTGAGACGACGGCAAAGAGAGCGCGCGCAAACACACGACGAGCCGGGGGGGGCTATTTTCGTTTTCCCAAAGCCGCGGAGAGCGCGCCGAGACACCGAGAGAGAGAGAGAGAGAGCGAACGCGCGCACTGGCCCAGCACACCCGGGCGCAAGACCGATCGGCCCTTCTGCCCAAGAGCCGAGCGACCGCGACTCTTCCGTCGGATAGTCTGCTAAATTGCCATATATGTACATAGAGGATGTTTCATTTTAACTTGGATGCTGAAATAATTCGAAAAATAAGCGATTTAAGAAAAAAAAAAAAACTAGAAAGATGAGTCTTTCGGGAAATCAAAGGCACCGTCTGGGCCTACGGTCTTAGTAAGGCCCAGCAAGACCAAAGTTCATTATTTTCAGCAGGGACTAATTGACTTCAAGCATGACTTTACAGCTGACCTTAGTCTGGAAATGGGTTTGATTTTAACCTGGTAGAGAGATTAGGCCTTGTTGGGTCCACCTATAATCCAGAGCTTGATTTGTTTTGCGTCACGGATGACGTCATCCGCAGACGAGTCGCAGGGAGACACGAGGACTGCTCGTATGCACCGCAAAGCTCTGCATCGTGGACTTTAGCTCGGTTTTGGAGCACGAGCTTCGCAGCCGCGTGGTTTTTTCCTTTCCTTCCTTGCTTGGTCTTTATTAATTTTCTCGGCTCGTAAACGCAAGCTACCATCAGGCTTGATGATCGATCGAAATATGAAAATTTATTTATGTCTGGGACCTGATAAATTCGATCGTATCACGAACCTGTACAGAGAGACAAAGATTTATTAAGAAAAAGAGTCTCTCTCTCTCTACGATGCTTATTCGCACATGTTTTCATGACACGTGTAAGAGCCCCCAGAGCCGACGATGAGAACTAAGGGGGCCAACTCCATTTTTTCGGGTCTGAAAAGTGCTAGTCCATTATAAGGCAAGATCGTGTATTAGCGATTTGACCCAATTAAAGCAAAAGATAGCATGACAATCCCACTGATTAAGGCAACCTGCATTTTAGTTTAAACAAATTAAACGTCATAGCTTATGTGCAGTCTCACATGTGTCCATCCGACCCAACCTCTGCTGCTATAGTTAAAGGAATGAATTGTAAAGCCCAAAATTACATTATCGTTCGAAAAAAAATGTTTAAATCGAATTATTTAGGAATAAACCCCTTTTAATTTTTTTAAAGATTAGACTCTTCGTGATTTCGTTATTAAACGCTTTTTCTTATAACGCGTTGTTTTTTATCGGCCCATTCGGTCATTTTAAGGGCTCAGTCTCCTTCTCCATTCTTTACTTAAATATAGAAAGTAAGAAAAATGTAAAAAACATTTATAATTAATATTTAGTTAAAATCATTTTTATCACTGGCGAGTTGAAAAATCGACTGTTTAAACGTTACAAAATTTACTGAAGAATACATTCGCATTCATTCATTTTTTTTTACATTTCGATAAACTCAATCCGATATCCGAACGAATCTCGAGAGTGGAATTTTTATAACAAATAAAAGGCAATTTGTAATATTTAGTATAATATAATATATAAATTGAATATCTTCAGTATGAGAAATTTTGACTTATCAAATTTGACCTCAAGACCTCAAGACCGTTATCGAATTAGAATTCTCGTTCTCCGCGAAGTTACTACCGAAAGTTACCTCTCCGCGGGGCGCAGTCGCCGATTGCATCGCGGTGTGCGCTCGGGTTGGCGCGTCAGTACGCGCTCAAACACCATGGCGAACGAGACACCCAGTTTGAACGTCCTCGTTGTCGGCGGTGGATTGGTACGTTTGGTCTTTTCTCTCGATCTCGCGAGGACAGGGTAGTTAATTTTTCAATGATTCAGGTCGGAGCTCTTGCCACCTGCTTCTTCGCCAAACGTGGACACCAAGTGCGCCTGTTCGAGTACCGTACAGGTAATTTTGTGCAATAATGCCCCGTTTGTGCGACGCAACGCGATTATTATCAGTAATTTTTCATAATTCCGCAGACCCTCGAGTGGAAAGCTCCCGGGGGGTGAGTATCGACCTTGCTCTGTCGGTTCGCGGAAGGGAAGCTTTGAGGGCCGTTGACCTCGAGGACTCGGTTGTAAATCAGCATGGGATCGCAATGAGAGGACGAATGATCCATCGGAAGGACGGGACTCTTAAGGAAATCATTTACGACAGTATAAACAACAACGTAAGTTTTTTAATAATAAAACTAGTTTGTCACGAGCAATATGTTTTAATGAAATAATTTTACGCCTAGTGCATTTACTCGGTGAATCGAACCCATTTGAACAAGCTACTTTTGTCTGGTGAGTAAAGTATTCTTTTTTTTTCACTAAAAAGCACAATACGTTCCGCGATTATTTGTAATAAATGTTCTTGATTCATGTATAGTTAAGTAATTGCTTGCTATTGCCGAGAGTAACTTAATAAGTGTACAGGGGCCTGATAAAAAGTCTCTACAAACTTGATATACTCTAAGCGAACTGGTCAACTGGGTCTAGGAGATATTGTTACTGTCCAGCCTCGCGAGATGGAAAAAAAAGCTATAGCGGGAAGCCGCAGAAATACCGGGGTATCGTCTTTCTTGACGCAAACTTTGACGCACACTGTACCTTCATGGGACTTTGTGCTGCATTAAAATAAAAATCATACGTTTATTACTATTTATTGGGCACGCGGAAAGGAAACGATAAAATCCGATAAACTTATAGTAAAATAATTCAGATTCATACACAAATCCCGATAAAATTTATCGGTTTTTATCGGTTGTTATGAGTCTTTTTTATAAGACTTTTTCAACCGGTGATTATAAGTATTATAATAATAACTTTTTCCGTAATTTTAGCTACTAATCATAAGAATTCTTTACTTAATTTTAGCTGCTGAAAATTATCCAACCGTTACGTTATTTTTTAAACACAAATTGGTCGATGCTGATTTAGACAGTGGAATCGTGACATTTCTTCAGTAAGTCGAAATTCTAGGTGAATTTACTTAATGGAATTGAAGCTTATTTTTTTAAACGACTTGTTAAAGGACCGAGAGCCAGGAGACTATAACTGCACAGGCCGATTTAATTATCGGAGCAGATGGAGCTTATTCTCTTATCAGGAGAATCATGTTAAAACGACCTAGATTTAATTGCAACCAGACTTACATTGACCACGGATATGTGGAACTTAGTTATCCCGCGGGAAAAGACAAAAAGGTGCTTAAATTAATTGTTTTTTTTCTGCATTTTTCGTTATTACTTATAAATGAAATTTTCTGTATCCGCAAAGTACATAATGAGCGGCAGTCACTTGCACATTTGGCCGAGGGGAGAGTACATGATGATAGCTTTACCGAATGACGATCAAACCTTCACGGGCAATATTTTTGCGCCCTTCAAAATTTTGGAGTCCCTCGATACGCGCGAACGTCTTCTGCAATTCTTTCGCGAACAATTTCCGGATGCTCTGAGTCTCATTGGCGAAGAGAAATTGGTGAGAGAGTTTTTCCAAACGTCCCCGAAGACGCTGATTTCTATTAAGGTTCGAATGCTCAAAATTAATCGCTTACGATAATGCTTTCTTTTCTTATTTATACTTGATGCGATTTTTTTTACTTTTTTAGTGTAAACCTTACAATGTTAAAGGTAAAGCGATCATAATTGGTGATGCTGCGCATGCTATGGTTCCTTTCTACGCTCAAGGAATGAACGCTGTGAGTTTAGAAATTAGATTAAGACACATTCGTTTCTAGTAAAGTTAAAAGATTAATTTTTAAATAATAACGATGGGATTTTAGAATTTTTGCTAATACTCTTTACAAGCCATTTTATTAATTTAATTCTCTTAAATTAAATGAGAAAAAATGAAACGTGGTTAAAGTAAAAAATGTCTTTATTTAAAATCAATTAATTTTAACATACAATATCTACAGGGGTTTGAGGATGTTCTGGTATTGGATCAACTAATGGAATTCTACAATAGTAATTTGGACAAAGTGCTTCCTCACTTTTCTGAAGCGCGCTGTGATGACTGCCACGCTATTTGTGATTTGGCCATGTACAATTACGTCGAGGTGTATAAAAAATATACTTTATAAAAAATACAAAATACAAAAGCCACATTAATACATTAAAAAAAAACAAGTATACTTTATCCGCAATGAGAATGGGACAATAATTAAAATATCATTGGCATTTTAGATGCGTCATTTAGTGACAAAGAAATCTTTTATCGTTCGAAAATATTTGGACACTGGACTCAATTGGCTGTTTCCAAATAAATGGATTCCGTTATATAGTACTGTAACATTTTCTAGAATGCGATATACCGACTGCATTTCAAACAAAGTTTGGCAAGATAAAGTACTATTTCTTTCATTTTTTATGCGCATTCATTATTATAAAGAATCGAAAATAATGTAATAAAAATGAATACATTTCAGATACTACAAGGATTGGCTGCTTTTGTAGCAATAGCGTGTTTGGCAGCTGTCATTGCGATGGCGATGACTACGCAATAATGTTTGCAAAAATTTTTATCCAATTTGCATAGTTGAGTCGCAATTCGATTCAAGTTAAATTAATGGATTTTTAAGTTGCACTTTCAAAGTCTTATGTATTACACGTTTTAAGTATTTCGTTAAGAACTGTATTCAATAAAAGGAAAATTTTTACTACTAGGTGATATTATTTGATATGCATTTAATCAACACCAGAGTCAACGCAAAAGTGTTACATCTACCGATACATTTCTCGTTATTTTTATAATAGTTCTTTTTTTTTTTTTTTTTTAATAAAATGTTCTGTTAAATTTTTATTCAAAGATTTAATTTTTACTAAAGCAAGGCATCGGCAGCCTGTAGGTACTTTAATAATTGCAATGAAATTGTAGGCATGACACACCTCTTTCTTATAAAGCAATATAATAAAAAATATTTATTTGTGACCTTAAAAATAAGCGTATTTTAAAATTCTTAAATATCAAGATATCTCAAAATCCTGACGTAATGGAGCAAAACTAACGTCACATTCGTGTTTAGTAGATCAACATGTATACGCTTATTATAGTCCACGTAACCAGACACTTGTTTTTTGCCTGCCTATGTTATCGTACGATATAGACATTAGCTCTCATAGATCAAATATTGAAAAGATAATAACTATGGAAAAGTAAGTAAGAATGCGACGTAAAAAAGTAAAAAGTGGTGTATATGGGCTACACACCTATACCCTATAATAATCTTAATTTTAAATGAGGTAAATGTCCTTATTAAATAAATTATTTTGGACGCTGTCATACCTTTCATTGATATACATTAAGCGTGTTTCAGAATTCTAACAAGGCTTTTATAATGGTTATAATAACTAAGGCGTACATTGAATTTTGTCAACATTAATTAATTAGTGATCAACGATTACTAAATAACATTTATTATATGCTATCAATTTTTGGCAAAAATCAAGAGCACTGTGAAGCTCTTCAATCATTTAACATACATTAACATTTAAGCTTACAAATAACCTGTAGTATTGTTTCTTTTTATTTTACAAGTAAATTGTAAATAACGTGACTTATAAAAATACCTAACAAAACTTTATAAAACTGATATGTATAGTAGCTTCGCTGTTTCCTTGTAAAATCTTATTTTAATCATCAATCATTCATGACTAGTGTGATCTTTTCGTAATCTTCCAAATATTTGCTCTTGTGCGTTTCAAATAATTCGATAAGTTTTTCAGTGAACTTCGCATGATATTCGTCGATTTGGTCTTTCGTGGGTTCTTCAATTTTCGGGATCTCCAGAGGTGCTCCAACTATAAAATTATTTAATCATTATCTCACAATGGAATTAATTATTTGTCATATCGATAATAGAGACGAATGTTCGATAAAAAAATTATAGGGCTTGAAGGGAGACATTCAACAGTGACCTTGGCTCTGACCTTGAAGCGGTTCTTCAAGTTCAGTCGAAGATCAAACTGATTTTATGCATGAAAACTCGATTGTTCACAGAAGAAATGAAAAGCAGCGACAGATCCGCATTTAACGGTAACATAAATATCTTGCAACTAGTCATTCTTCAAAAGCTTATATGCGAGAGCTTTCTGTTCCGCTGTTGAACAAACGCAGTTTGATGCTAAATACCGCGGGTGATATGAATCACCGAAAAATTCAACAAATGTTTTAAAAAAACTAAAGTGATAAAGCCGGGTGTAATGAAAAATTGTAAATAAAATTTTGTTGCATTTTATTGCTTACCAACTACGTGAACGGGTTTCCTGTTCGGTACGATACCAAATGTGTACTGGAAGAAGCCTCGACCAAGTGGTACAACTGGTGCGATTCCCGTAACTTTTTTAACGAATTCCTGAAATTTTCTCAGCAACGGGAACTGCAGCTGATCGTAAAGATCCGTCTCTCCAAATGAGAAAACAGGCACCAGCGGCGAGCTAAAAATGGACAGACGAACGAGATTGACATTAGCCAGATAATACATAATTTAGAATGGTAACTCATCGAAACCCGCACTGACCCGCTTTTGAGCGCAACTCTGATGAAACCCTTCCTTCGCTTCAGCAAAATGTTGTAAGTGCGCGGCTTGCAATTGAATGCTTCCGCCGCTCCCCCGACAAGTATAACCACGGCCCGTCCCGTCACTGCATCTTCGGTGGGGCCATCGTTTTCGTCCGGTTTCGTTGACAAGAGATAATGTATACTTTTGGCATCGCAACTAGCCGCGCCTGGATATTTAAAGATAGTCAAATAATATACAGATACCAGATCCAACGATCGTCGTTCGCTCGTTACTCACCGAAACTCAACACGTATTCTCTAAACAGCGGCGTCAGAAAATGTTGGTCGAGGGTCAAGACCCTAAAGTCCAATCCGGGAAACGCTTTGGCGCAATCGGCGCCGTTGGTCGCGAAAGCCCCAAAGATACCGGTGCCCAGTATTCCGTGCGGAAACGAGCAGAATAAGTAATTCCTCGATGGATCGAGATCGACGGTCTTGACTACTTTGATGGGAAAGTAGCCGCAAAAGTACCGCCACCATCGACTGCTCCTGAATTTTACGCAATACCACTTGCTGAAAAATAATTTTACGAACGTTTATCATTATCTTAATTAAATTTATATCTACTCTTAGCCGAATAATGTCAGTTAATCGATCGATTGATCTGTTATTGCATAAGTGACATTGGCCGGACATTATCGACAAAGGCGCTGGATGTGATTCGCGTTTCTTTTTTTTTTTAAAGTAATACATCAAAAGTTGGAAATTTTTTACGCTCGCGGCAATAAAACTTCAACTTTTCCTATACATTTACGATTTTATTAATCATCTCACTTAACTCATTATTGCGTAATTGCAAGACTCGTACTTAATTACTCTCATAAAATAGTACATATTTCAAATGCTGACTCTCTATTTATGATCCGCGAAAAAGTGCTTTTGTAAATATGAATAAAGTAGTGAAAATTCAAGTGAATTAACAGTTCAACAAAGAAACATTCGATTAGAACAGAAAACAAAATAAATCGTTTTACCTACGTCCTCCCTTGAGCCTGATATCGCGATCGTAGTAAGCGAAGATCAAGTACGCGAGCATGAGCAGCTTCATCCAGTTGCAGCCGAAGAGGAGGAGGATGCCGGTGACGAGCCAGGAGAGCGGGCTGCCGATCGCGCTGAAGACGAACCAGGAAGCGGCGACGAAGGTCTGCAGCCGCCTCTCCAGCGGCACGCACAGCGGCGCAAACTCCACGCCGAGTACTCTCATCTTGCCTGCGCTCGGTTTATTTCAGGGTCGACTCGTGCAACCGTGCCGCTGCTCTACAAACACATTCGCTTTTTTTTTTTTTATCTTGCAATCGAATTTGTTGTTTATCTTGTTGATCGTTTGGCGACCGAAATATTTCAGATAATACAGTTGCGACGATAAAGCACTTTTTGGAATTTTACTTAGCTCAAATTTTATGCATATTCAGATATATAAAATGTAAAGGATAGTCTCGAGCGAGCTATTCGCGGAGTATTATATTTTTAGAACGCTGCAGGATCAGGCAATTTTAAATGCGCATATTATGCTTATCAACGAGTATTTTTTTTAATATACGCAATTTCAAGCCAACTGGTCGAAGTAGAATGCCTTGGATCTCGCGAAGAAAACATTTTTCCGTATAAACAATGCGTTAAAATGAAACTAGTTAAAAATAAAAAACAAAACTCACCGGCGAATTTTCATGCATGAAAACGTCAAAGGCAAGACCACCGTCGGGTATTTTCCAGCACGAGCGATTAGGCGGCCTATGGTATTCCGTGACAAAGACAGAGAGAGAGAAAGAGAGCAGATGAAGGAAAGCGCAAGTGCGCGAGTCCCGCAGATGTGTCAACGAGCGCGTTCGTCACTACACTGAAGATTATCGTACCGGGGCGTGCTTATTATCTCACTCACTCGTCCCCAACTCAGAAATGCTACTGAACTTTAAACGAGCCGGGAAACACATTATCGCGTATCTTATCTTGGTAATACACATTACCTTTTTCATGCTCTTACCAGTATTTTGAATTGTTCGAATTTTTTTTTTTTTTCAAAATTTAGCCTCTGGGAAATTTTAATTTTATGACTCACTTTTAACGACAAGTAGTTAATAACGAATTAAAGAGAGCATACAAAAACCAAAAAATTCATGTTTTCGTCCGAGCGGCAAAATCTAGACTGTTTCCTCAATCGAAACGGCGCATCTATCGTGGCTTGGGATTTTTCGTTGGATTATAAGCTCATCTGTTTGGAGAGAAGTCAAGTCTTAAAATACATATAAGTCGTACATACAGTCACGACTCCACTAGGGAACTCAAACTTTTTTTGAGAGGATATCAATAGAGGGTTATTGGGGTTATTGTAGAAAAATAAATAGTGCAGCGATGTAAAACGAATGAATTGGTCAATTTATTCATAATGTGATCGATCGCTAAAAATCGTTAACAATGTCGAGTGACCTCGATGGATAATAATTATGTGGCGAAGCTCTTAAAGTTATTGCTCTTCTTATCATAAAAGGGGGTGGGGTAGATGCCTCCGGACGGCTCCACCAATCGGCTCGCGATTTTCCAACTTCACCTTTTTTTTTTTAAACTACCAATGGCGCGCAATGCCAAATAACAATACAATTTATATATTACATTATTTTCTCTTTGCTTTCTTTCCTAACGACGCATTTGCGAGAATTCTAAAGTTATAATAACGAGTGAATTTTCATATAGATTTTCTTATAATTTTTTTTTTTTTTGTCAGAAACAAAGAAAAACAAAACCGATTGCCGAAGCCGAGACTACGCAGGAGGCTGTCGCCATGTGTGTAATATATTATATCATTTTTTTCCTCATTTTATTTTAATGATTAATTCTATAATCTCGGCAAATGAAGTGTGTCCTTTATACTTTATAGAAATTTTGCGAGCTTTCTCATTTATATTACTTTTATCGTTCTTTCGTAGTACAGTAACATTTGCTTGTATTCCACTTTTTAAATATCTTCTTGTGGTATATAGTCAAGGACAGTAAAGCGCGTGTGTTTATAGTTATATATTTAAACGTATAGCTGTGAAATTGTGAAAATGGAAAAAATGATAGTGTCGTATGACATTGGACAGAATTGCGAAAAATATAAACAGACTTAAAAATGGTTAAAGTAAAAGTACAAGTAACAGTATGCTTAAGAAGTGGTACCACTCAATACCTGGACACCCTGTAAATACGAATTTAAAACGTCCACATACTAGAGTTGTTCCAAATCTTAATTAGCTCAACCATCGACACATTTACTTTACTCAAATTAATTATTTCTTTTTTAAGCGGACACTCTTCACTACCGCTAAACTTTGAGGTTATTTGACTTGAAAACTCACTGAAGTCTCGAAAAATGTTATTCTGAGATCTTCTTAATTTTAAAAATAATTATGCAGTTTTTGTTGAATTAATTTTCTACATTAAATGTAATAAATATTCTTTAATGCATCTAATACATTGCGGATTAGTAAAAAATTAATGTATTTATAGAAAGTTACTTTGAGAAGATTCGCATATAAGTATCACTAAATCAATAAAAATCATCTTAAACATTAATTAAAAATAACTTATACAAAAAATGTTAGAAATTAATATTAAAAATATTGATAAAAATAAAAAACTTAATATCATCAAAAGAAGCAGAGAGTATGACAATGGATTAATATATACAAAATAAGAAAACATAAACTTGTAAAAAACAGTTAAATTCTTCGAGACTCCAGTCAGGAACTCCCCTACACTTAAGTATATTCGCGTATACTGAAAATACGTTTCATTTTCATGCTATCTATATAGGATTAGCAAAGTCTCACATAGTAAAATATCGTTCCTGTTTACACCCTTCACAATCTTGAATATAGATAATCTTGTTACAATAACAACAATCGATATTGTTTACAATAAGAAAATAAAGTTACAAGCAGATCGGAATAGGAAATGCTGATTTTCTCATTGTATACACCTCTTTCCCACATTTCTTTATAGGCTTTCACTCTCAGTTCTATATCCCAAACATATTTTTATCTAAAATCTTTTATTTGTTACTCCGTTTGCGCAACCGCGCTTTTAATAGACTCCACGATCCTCATATATTTATATATATATTTCTTTTTGTAATATTTATAGTTAAGCCCTTTTCTATACAAGCTAAGTTCTATTTTGCCGAGCAAAATTTACGTATGGATTTGTCATTTTTGTGGACAGTTTCCTCTTTAAATCTCGTTTATGTACTCTGTTCTTTCGGTGTTTATTATTATTATCAATAAATTCTATTATTTACACGCGAAACAAATTTTTTCTTTCTAAAAATAATAATTGTTTACAGTGTTACCATTCTTTTCATTTCATGTATAGGAGGCGGGCATTCTGAGTTAATTAGATAATTCGATTATACATAATTAACAAAGCAATTTTTAATCAGCAATAATTTTTCAATCGTAACTAATCACAGAAGTATATTTATATTTTTAATTATATTTATATATATGCTTTGTTTTTATATCATTTACTACATCATTCAAGATTTTTTTTTTTTTTAATAAATCAACGTCTCGCATTAATATTAAGTTTTTTATTTAATAACATTAACGATGCATTTGCGTTTTTAATTATATTTTTCAGTGCAGTATTTAACAAGTCAAAAAGTGAAAAATTGAAATTTTAATCGAAAGTATCTCAAGTATTTTTTCTTCATTGTTGTGTAAGTTTTTTCATCATCATGAATCGCTGATATGGTTTGCATATACGCTTTTCACGGCCTTTGGGCTCTAAATTAATTAGCAAATTACTGTTTTTAACTTTATATCGTATTTCCTCCACACTTAATGTATAGAACTTCGGAAATTAGTAATCACTTTAAAAGCTATTGCTAAGTAAAAATGTAATTGATACTCTTTACAGCTTAACTATTTAAGGTTTTTCAGTATTTCATAACATTCACTGACACTCGGATGATTTTCAAATCTTTTAGCTAAAGTATCATTCATTTTCTTCTCTCTTGTATAGTTTCTCACACAATTTGTATCTCTTGGATCTTTCTCAGAATCGCTTTAATCTTTTATACAGCGAATAGCTGATATTTTCTTTTACATCTTGCTCGTTTTAATTTAAAAAATAGGGCTGGCTGCCATATAATCTTTTTTGTTATACATATTTTTTCATCTTATAGAATTTCTTTATATTCTCTTAATAACTATAGTACGCTGATTGTTTTTTTAGTTTTTAGTTGCTAAAGTCAACGCTCTTTATATATATGTATATATTTTTTTCTAATAGAATTTGTCGCAAGAATAACAAAATTTGACCGCTGGATGAAACGTAACATTTGCTACGATAGCACAAATTTAGTTTCTCCAGCTAGGGAAATTCAATTTAACGCGACGTTATGCCATAATTATAAAAGAAACCTCAAGTATTTTGTTCAATATTCATAATTTTTTAGTGTTTCTGCGGTACGATCTATACAACTGCGGAACACCATCAAGTGAATATTTTTTTTGCACCGTTTTTATTTAGTTTTTTTTTTATAAACATCTCACTTGTCATAAACTCTCAAAAATTCAAAACGAATTCAACATCAAAGTGCTTCTTTAGTTCACTAACTAGAGAGAGACAGACACGGTGTCGTGGGGTTCGAGTTTTTTTTCTGCAATTTAATGTATATAATACTTGAATTGGACTTGAAAACAAATTGATTAAAAAAGAGATAGGCAACGACGACATATACAATATATCGCTCTAGAAATACATTGAAATCGACTTGTGTTAAAGAATGAATTCTAGACATCGATCGATTATTAAAGAATGTCAATCGGTAGGATTTTCACTAGGCCATAGGTGAACTCTATATATTCGCACGTCCTCTCTCTTTTCCATTCATTCGGTATGATTTTGTATTTTTCCGATATTTAATATACTAATAAAGCTATAACAACGAGATAAAATTCCCGGTCTAGAATATAACGAGGGTATAATTGAGCTTGAATCTGTTTAAAGCGTCAACGTGGAATGTGAAAGGCAGCAGGCAGGCAGCCAAGTGCCAAAGGATACAAATTTCAGAAAGAAGCGCGAAACGGTAAGGGGAAAGGAAAGGGATAAGGGAAGGATGGAATTGGCCACTTTGACATCCTAAAGAAGGCAGTCTGCTGTCGTTTGATGGCAGTTTCGTGGTAGGAAATTTGCTTTTGGCACTTAGCCCCTTGCTCTTTGCACTTTGCAAGTTTGCAGCTGAGCCATCAGTCCCGGCCGCTCCGCTCGATCAGACAGGCCCTGCGCAAGCTAGAGCGCCTCTGCACTCTCGTAGTCGTGCTCCTCGTTCTCAGCTGAAAGTAGACGAGGACGGACGCTCGACGCCCAATCTCGGGAGCTTCGGCTTCCTCCTACACGAGGATCGCAGCCGGTAGTTACGTTGAAGCCTGAGAGTATTGGTCCGGTTGGTAGTACCTCAAGCCGTTTATCTGTTCAAGTCAGACAAGACCGCTTACTCAAATTACCTGTTTACTCTATATAATTCGCCAGCTGCCTCGTATCGACTTACCGTCATGTCGTATTCCGTGATGTAAGCTGGAATCTCCAGTTGATTCGGCGATATGACCTCGTAGAGGTATTCTACTCCCGGTAGATTGTGAACCTTCTGCTTGATCGCCGGAGCCATGAATGTCGTGAACCACCAAGTCATCATCTGCAAGGCCAAGAAAACTCAATTAGTGCTGCCGTGAGAAAGATCGCTGCAGCTAATGGATTTCGCCGGGAAGCGCGCGATAAACAATGTTTAACTATTGTAGGCTTTAGTTTCGTTCGTACCTTGGTCCAAAATGTAGGATGGATAATATAAAACTGCTTCAGGTTCTTCTTGTATCTGAAAGAGATTAAGTGTTTTGCTTCTTTCAATTGTTCTCCGATTTCTGACGTCGCGGTTTGCCTGGAACATTACTTACTTGTAAGGAAGTACGTTGTAAACTTCTTTCAACCAGTGCAAGCTCGGGTAATTACTGCTGACCGTCAAGGTGTGAAAGTAGGCAATCACATAGTCCCCTTTAACAATTGGATCCAGCAGCTGTATCAGGTACAATAAGGCCTGAAAAGTAAACGGTCATTGTAAATGAGCAACAAGCTGGAATGAAGTAGCTAAAACTAGTTCTCTCTAGCCTAAATCCTGGTAATGCGCTCTTACGGCCCGTTAGACCCAGTTAAACTTGCGATCGGGCTAGTCTTTAATAGGATGAAAGTGAAATCGAGCAAGAGAAGGAAAAAAATCGAAGCGGGCAGAGAAGGTGGACTCCGTCGCAGTAAAAGCTTGCGGAGCAGCGGCGCGGTCTATTTCCAGGCCTCTGCAAATCGATCTGCCGGCTAGCAGTACTCTTTTTCTTTTACTCCCACCCCCCGGCCGCCCGTGCAAACACGTCCCCACCTCCGTCAGTCGACGACGTTCTCGCTTTCCTTCCTTCGGCAAGCAGAAAAAAAAAAAACTCACCCGTAAAGTCAACTCGTGTTTGGTCAATTGTTTTGAGCTGTCGACTCGATCGGGCTGAGATCAGAGACCTGCACTGTGCGCCACGTTGTTGACCTCGAGGCGCACGTGATCGAGCGAACCTTAATTTCTACGACCCCGAAGGTGATTTCACATTTGCACAAGATAACGATCTCGGTGGGCTGGCGTCCTTATTACATTGATTTTCGTTCGCGTTTATCGACGGCCCGGCCGAAGGCCTATTTTTACGAGAAATTTTCAAGCCCCGCCGGCGAAGCTTTCGCGGAGATTTTAAGCAGCTTTTACGCAATGAACGAGCAACCGGCCAAGTTTGAGCAAAGTTAATTATCTCACCTTATCGAGGTTGAGGTTATTAGCTGGGAACCACTTGCCCAAAAAGACGACGACTGGTCGACCCTGGCGATCTTTTCCACTCTGATAGAGGCAGCCAATTCCCGAGACCTCCGTCAAGTCTTCCATTTTGGCACGTCTGAGTAATCGTTCATACCTGCGAACAATGGAATAATTCACCTAGAAAATTTCGATCGCTAAATTTCAGACGGCATTTGTTTACTCGAGGAAGAAAAAAACCCGTGTATAAATCTCAAGTGTACGAGCAGCGCGGAGAGGAGTACCACAAATAAATCGTTGCGTAAGTTATCAGTAAGTATAAACAAAAGCAACGAGGAGGTGGGAAGCGGAAATGAGCGCGCGGAATCGGCGCGCGCATAGCTGCACCTGTCAAAAAAAAAAAAAAAAAAAAAAAACCTCGTGCATCTGGCGCTCGATTCCTGTTTTCGTTCGATTTTGATATCCGAGCGTTATAGTGACTCATGGAAGCGCGGCGGAGTGTGCTGCTCCGCGCTTGGGTTGCTGCGAAAATATTTTCGCTTCTAATAATAATCGGAAACCATCTCGTGCACTTCCGCCCCGCTTCGGGGAACTTCTTACTTTCAGCCCGGAGAGCGAGTTCCTGGCGCATTCCGCTCGAAAATAGAAATTGTTTTGAACGAGATTTTCGAGCGGAATCCGACGGGGGGGACTTTCGGCGCTGCGGATCTTATTGAACGACGATGGACGCCGCCGCAAAGTGCTTAAAATTATTGGTTGCGCAACACATAAAATTAACATTATACAATTTAGGTTAGATAACTGGCGAATGTGCAAAAAAGTACGGTTTGTGCTCGCTCTCGGTTTTTCTTTCTTACGTGTAACGAATGAAAACGAGCATTGATATTCTCGATGCAGAGTGTACAAAAAAAAAAAAAAACGCGAGCAGCACGCGGGTTTTTTTTTTGTTTTTTTTTCCCGCTGGCGCGCAGTTCCAATGTTATTAAGGAAGTCTTATCGCCGAGAGATCCATCCATCTTCCCGGCGAGTAATATTCATTCAAACTCGCCGATTGATCAGGACACTTGCATAATTATTTAAAATCTTTTAATTTATACCCTCGTCGGAATTGCGCTCACGCGCAGCCGACAATTACGTGAATAACTAGATTACTTTGAAGAATCAATTGCTGAACGTACAAAATACCGTCTACGCATCGCGTTGCTTTAATCGTCTCTCGGACGATTAATGATCTAATATACTAAGGAAATTTTTTGGAAAATTTTCGTCGAAACGCGGAAATTCCGAGCGAGGGGCAATCGTTAGTAGCGCCTATAGATCCGACTATCGAGCAATGCGTCGACTCATCTGTGACATAATTTATTTAAACATTACGAAGCACGGTCAAGAACGTGCCTCACCTCCGCTTTCGTTATTAGCTGGTATAGTGTAGCTTGCGATAACGGGAGATCGAAAGAAAAATGGAGGACCAGCCGTTTGCCGTTTCGACTTATCCGAATTCCTCCTGCAATTATCAAAAGCCAGCGCTCTCCCGATTGCTCGGGAAAAATTACATAATTCCCCGCAACCGTGAACTTATCTCGCCGCGAGAACTGGTGTATATTTATCTTGAAATCTACGAGCGGAGAGCATAAAAATCGCTTTCATTGTTTCCGCGATCAATCTTTACGACGGCAAAGGTTTCTTTTATTGGAAAAGCCGTTTTTCTTTCCTTACTTTTACGACGAAATTGATTGAGTACTCTTGGCGCCGCGAAGGCTGCTCGTCAAAAATTCTGCGAAATAATAAGGCGAGAAAAGGGGGGGCCCAATTGGCAAACCGAAAACAAAGGGCTCAGGCGGAGAATCGAGTCTCTCTTTCTCTTCGTTGCGACGAAGCAGCTCGAGGTTCGCTCATGACCCATATAGCGCTGGAAGGATCGGAATCCACTTCCGAAATCAGCGGCGACCTACTTGGAAGGAAGAGCTGGCCAGGTCGATAAATTGCAAGAAAGAACAACAGGAGCGCGAGTGCTCTCTATTGAGTAATCGCACTCGCGCACTCTTGTATTATTCGCTTGTGAAACTGCTGCTGCTGCTTAATCCGCAACTTTGCTTGAAGCTCCTCCAGCTCGACTAAGAGCGAGCGAGCGCTCGAAAAACTAGGTCGATTAATCCTTTATTCCGCGAGGAAATTGACGCTTTTCTCCGGCGACGAGAAAGAGAGAGAGAGAGGCATCAGCGAAATTGACGGCGAGCTTTATGCGAACCAGTGAATTGCGAATCGATACGACGAAAATAGAGCTCTCTTCTCTTCTCCCTCCCTCTCGCTCGCTCGCTCGACTCGGCTCGGCTCGCGCTTCTGTCGAGCTCGCGCTCCTCTTGCTTTCGCGAAAAATGCAAACGCACTTACGAGATTATCCGGGTAATGGCATTAGGCGGCAACTTCCAACTTGCAAAGCCGGCGCGCAAAAATGGGGCTCTGTTTTTCGCGAAAGCAGCCAGCAGAAGGGAAGGAAAAGAGAGTGAGAGAGAGCGACGCCCCTTCGCGGTGACGCCCCTCGCTCGGAGTACCTACCGATCCTCGTCCTCGAGCACGTCCGTCATGTCGATCATCACCATTCCGGACAGGAGAAGAAAGCTCCCTCTCGCACCGCTCGGCTCTCTTTAGCTGCTCTAGCGCGAAAGCGTCGGTGCCCCCCACACACACACACACACTCTGGTCCAGGTAAGGCGCGCGAACTCGAAGCGAACAACGAAGCTCGGATTCTCGCGTGCGACTGAAATCGCGGCACCGCACGCCAGCCGGAATATAGAGCTTGGGCTCCTTCTCTCCCCCTCCCGCCGCGCGCGCTCAGCTCTCTTCCGCGATGCTGTGCGCGCCTCTGCCCGTGTATATATTACGCGCGATCCGAGGCACACACAACCAGGCCGCGAGGAAAGCACACCGACCCAAACTGCCAAGATGCGTGCTCTCTGGCCCTCTCTCTCTCTGCGGATCCTCGGGACGACGACAACAAAAGAGCCTAATACGTCAATGGGCAGCGCGCAGCCGCGCCGAGCCGAGCTTGCGAGCACGCAGACGCCGAGCGAGGCGCCACCACCACCCTCGGCGCCGTTCGAACGCCACCACGGCTCCCCTTTCCCCAACCCCCAGAGCTCCTCTCCTCGGCCCGCGCCGAACTCTCTCTCATCTTGCCCCCCGAGCGAATCTCGATTAATCCCGACTAAATTCCATTATCGGATACAAGTATAAAACAATATCTCTGCGAGTGCGCACGAAGAAATGCAAATTGACGTCAATCCGCGTTATAAACATCCGGCGAGATTTATAGACCGACACAATTTTAAATCTCAACTGCCATCCTTGCAGAATATTTGACTTTCTTCGTCGCCTCTTGGAAATTCACTCGCGAATCGCGTATAAATACTTTGATAATCTTTCATTTTAATTCCCAAGAACGATTCGCACGAATTTAATATTAATATTTTTTTTGCGTTAGGTTGCGAAACTTGCAATACCTAAATAATGCCTCATAAAAATTGATCAAGCATTGATGAATACATTATATTACAAGACTCTCGAAACCGGGGGGCCTGCTGGCGCCTTCTGAATCGAAAATCTCGTTCAAGGTCGAGGCGCCTTTCAAGCCTCCCAGCTATGATTTATTTTCGTGACTCAAAGTCTATTTGTTGATGAACTTGCCTCTCGAGGCTTCCAAGCCTCGGGAAAGCAAGATAGAATTCAAATCCATTAGTCTCCACGGAACAACTGGAAGCTCAGCTTTTTTCTTCATCACCCGTAAGTTTATTTCATTTTTTTTTTTTTTAAATAATCACATTCTTTCAAAATTATGATTAAGGTTAGATTTTTTCCAAAAGCTTTCTTGTCTATTGTACGTGTTTTCATTTGTAGATTAAAACAAAATTTGAGGAAATTCGTTTCAAATATAAGCATTTTTTTCATCCTTTCCTACTTAAAGCTTTTACACTTTCTTATTACAAACTTTATAACGGACGATGATACGCACGGACAAAAACAAATCTATAAGAACCGAGTTAAAAATAAAAATCAAATAAAATGTGCAATTAAGAAATTAAATTTAGTTATAATTTAAAATTTCAATTCATAATTATCAACAATTATGATCTAAAAACTATTTTGTCTAATAACTTTGTTTTTACAGTACTCATACACGGGGAAAAATTTTAGAGATTACAACTGGTTCACAAACAGTTCAGTAAAAACTGACAGGTTATAAATAAATTTTGCTAAAATATTTTTTCCGTGTTAAAAATTTTTAATAAATATATGTAAAAAATTCACTATTACTTATTTCCCTCACGATACGCACAATTTTATGCTATTTCGTTTAATTCTTATTTTCCGTACAAAAACAAAATTATGAATATTCAACATTTGGATCGTTTATTTAAACTATTGGATAAATTTTTTCAAAACTATAAAAGTAAAGTTTAATGGAAGTAGAAAAATATAAATTTAGTTTTTTGTTCATTCATTTTTCATATCAATGGAACTGAAGAGAAAAAACAATTTTTTTAAACAAAAGTTCTATAAATAAAATTTGTACGTTCGTGACAATCTTGTAGTGTTAGTAAGTAAATCAGGAGTAACGAAACTAAAGCGGTATGACATACCATAAAATACCGTATGTTATAAAAAGTTCTTTACGAAAGCTCTTTTAACTTGGTCATGAAGACAAGTTCGATTGTGGCTTCGAAAACAAATAATTTACGGAATTTCATTTTTTCTACGTTTTGCCTCATCTTTATATATTCCGGAGGCTTTCAAATACTCGAGTAAGTTAACATTCTATTTTTAGCGACTAAACTATTTTAGTAGACTATTTCAGTTCGGAAGACTGACGAGTAGTAGAGTGTTGCTTGCGTGCAACGTAAATCGATAATTCGTCGATTCAGCAGCGTCATACACTATGATTTGTTAAGTTCAAAATAGAAGCAGCGCTTTAATATTATGTATATATACACACGCTGAGCATGACGGCTTACCGCTCTTTATGTTGCATCTGCTTTAGCATGATATCAGCTAGAGGATCGGCGGGGGGTCGTTCGCCTAGGAGCCGCTGACGATCAAGATCACCTTGCATTTGAGTAAAGGCATGCTCACCGAGGCTGACCGATGTCTCCAAGTGAGTAGTAAGATCTACGGTTTCGTCTCCTACGATAAATAAATGTCGTAGTATTATTTACTTCTTCAGAAAGAGCTTGACTACGAATGAAGTAGTGAGAGAAAATACCGTGAAGAGCGTGTTGAGGATTGTCGATGATTCGAATTTGTCGGTCGGGAAGTTGCGGCTCGCCGTCAATGCCGCCGATATCACTTGGCAGTTGCCAGCAGGCATTCTCCTCTTCGGCCAGAGTTCTTGGAAAATAAAGCGACAGCAAATTTTCGTAGACTCCTAGATCGTAAGGTTCTAGTACGAATACCACACAGTTTATAGATTCACTGTACTGCTCCAAGAATCGCCGTACAGTTCCTGAAAATAAGGTTAGTGTTTATTTTTATCTCCTAGATCGTTAAACAATTCGAGTATATGTACTTAGTGCTATGTGCGCTCCAGCGTCAGGTGGATAATTGCGCCGGACCGAGTTGATTACCGGCAGAGCAATGCTTCGCAGTCCTAGCTCGCGTGCTTTTTGTAAAACATTTCTGAAAGAGAAAATAACGATGAGCTTGAGAAAAAGTCAAAGATTCTCTTTTCTTACCTGTAGCAACAATGAAGGGTATTTTCCGCTGCAGTTTGATATTTAGTATTGTAAACAGGCCCTACGGTGTGAATGATAAAACGAGCAGGCAAACCGTGACCCTGCGTCGTTTTTACTTCTCCAGTTCTGCATTCTGAAAAATTCATTCAATCGGTTTTATTATTAAGAGTACACTCTCAAGAGCATTTTTTATTCTTAACAATGCAACTTTGTACAATAATTTCTCCTGAGCAATTTTCAATCAATTTAGGATTAAAAATGAATTAAAAACTCTAAATTTAAATAAACTTACAAGGAGAGTGTATGCCATTTGGGTAATGGATTTTCCAGTAACTTTGGAATAAGTTTTCTAATAATAAAATATGAAGAAAGCTGCGTCCGTTCGGCCTAACGCTTAATTTTTCAAAAGTTATGTGGTCTTTTAACAAAAAAATCTAAGAAAAGTAGATTTTTTTCTGATCACTTATAACTTCTCAACTATTTGTACTGTATGTTAACTCCCGGCATTTGAAAGGTGAGATCAAATCCTATCGATTAAAAAAAAAGACATCTAAAAATTTTTATTTTTTCAAAAATTATAGCTAAATAAAAATTTACAATAAAATTAAGCTAAAATTACATGAGTAGATTTTTTATATGAAATTTTTTTTTAATCGATAGGATTTGATCTCACCTTTCAAATGCGAGATCAAATCCTATCGATTAAAAAAAAATTTCATCAGTTAAAATACTGTGGCAGTTAAAATACTGTACCGTTAATAGTTGAGAAGTTATAAGTGATTAAACAGAAATCGATTTTTCATCGATTTTCACTAAAAGATCACATAACTTTAGAAAAATCGAGCGTTAGATCGAACATTTCCGACAAGCATTGTTTGAACTCATTAAAGGTACTTGAAAACCTCGATCAGCGTCGTCAAAGTACCTTTTACTTCGTTGTAGATTTCTTTTTTAAGGCCAGGTCCGGCGCGACTGGAAATTCTTTGGCACAGTGGACTATTGTCGTCCATAGTTTCATTTGTGGAGTTTACGATTGCATCCACCTGCAGAACTGTTATATCTCCCGTCCTGCAATTGAAAAAAAAACAACAATAATGAATATTAATTGGAAAATTATTGCAAATATCGCGGTCGATAATGTAGATTTCTTTGCGAAACACGTTTATCGCTAAATTCAATTACCGGCACTGCGCAGATGCACGGACTTGCTCATGACAGTTTACTAAGTATTGTTTGAATGTCACAACTTTCCAATAATGGAAAGTTAATTATATATTGCTAACTGAAACTGTTTTTATTTCATTTCAAAGCTACAAACTTTTATCCTTGCACGTTTCATAGCATATATCAAATCTCGTTTCGAATAAAAAGTTTTGCTTTTTAAGTGATTGAAGAATGTAAGACTGCGAAGCATTTTTGCATTATGTTTTTTGCTGCTGTAGCGTCCTCTATGATTTTCCAGAAAAAAAATTGAACAGCTTTAAAAAGATTTTCTATTTTAAAGTATCATTAAATTCTTTCAATTATTTATGTAAGAATGCATAATCATTTGATTAGAATACTTATCAATTGTAGAAGGAAAAACAGACCAGTATTAAAAAGAAAACGCTTTTTAATTCAAGCTTTTGCATCGAAATCGATTGATTGATCGCAGATTGCATTTAAGATTGATCTCCCGAGCCTAAAAATAATTAGTACATAAAAAAAAATGATCTGCTTTATGACAGGTTAACACTGGATACGACGACCATAAGCGGAACGCGCAGCGCGATAGCCCGAAAGCCCGCACGTTAAAGTTAGCCTGTTTTTGCAAGTCGAAGAGTGGGCTTTGACAAATCGACGAGGGGGTTCGGCTTACCATATTGCAATTTTATTGTTGAGCGGCGGCTGGCAAGGGAATGGACTAACGGTGTACTGCGCGGAGTCGCCGAGCGAGTTGGTGTAATCGGTCGATCGATGCTGCGTTGGAAAGTCGGTCCATCGCTTCAGCGCCGAAAGCTCCACCACATCCAGATCGACGCCCAGCGGTTCCATTAGCCTCATTTAGCTGGAAAAAAAAGAAAGAAACACCGTCGGATAAATAATTATCTTCCGCGCTGCGGACGGGTGATTGTCGTTGTTACGTAAAGTTTATGCCGCCAGGGTTCAACGTAATCCAGGCTGCCATTTATAAATCTCTTTCTTTTTATAGCGTGTCGTTAATTAAAAAAAAAGGCATTTCAAGTTTAAAAATGGACTGCTCGTGTGACGTCGAATGCCGTGCGAGCGAGTAAGAGATGTGCGCGATCGAATTGAGTCTAATAAGGAAATGGCGCAAGTAAACTTAATTAAATTGAAGGTCTATAAGAGATGTAACGAGAACGTAGCTCGGTCGGCTTTTTTTTTTAAGCTGTCGTAAGTAGCAGTGGCTTCTCTCTTTTTTTTTTTCGCGAGTCTCTCGCCGGCGCTTCGCAAGGGAGGGAGAGAGAGAGACAGCGAGGTGCATTATTTTGAGGATCGATTTGAGGCGGTTCTGCATTTTTTATGAGCGGTGCGCTCGTATGTGTGTGCGCGCGTTTTCTGCTCGGCGCCTCGTGCATAATAGATGAGGCGCGATCCTAGACAAACGCATCGGCGAGAAGCCTCGTCGATACTCCCCGATACGTCGGGGCTTCCCGCCGCGAGCGAAGCCCAAGACAGGAGGAGAGATTCGGTTACGAAAGTCCTACCTCCCTGGGCTGCATACGTCGCGCTTTATCGCCCAGCTTGAAAGCACCGCGCGCCTGATCGATAAAAGGCACGCCGCCGAACAGATAAAGGGTTTAGGCATTTTTACCGCCCCCCCCCCTCCCTCCCGTCGCCTGGGCTGCCTTCCAACTTTCGGGGGGAGCCTTGACTCGCGGAACCATTTGATTTCGTTGCGAAAAAGCAGGAAAGAGCAGCAGCAGCAGAGAGCCAGTAAAGGGGGCCGAGAGAGGTTCTTTGCCTGCAGCCGCTAATATAGCTTGAGATCGATAGTATTGTACATCGAGGATGACACGGCAGTGCACCGATCGCGTCGAAGCCATCGAGGCGCGTTCGCCGCTCCGCCCGCATGCCAATGTCAAACGTAATGAAGGCGCGTGCTGCTCGTAACCAGCCGTTATCCCTCTCTATTAATAGAAGCAAACCTTTTCGTTCTTTTTTTTTTCTTTCTTTTTCAATCGCGAGTTTTTAAAATCCGCGACTTTTCGCAAAAGATGTCAAAGCGGAGAGAGAGAGAGAGAGAGAGAGAGAGAGAGAGCTGAGCGCGAGAAGATCGATAATCCTGAATTATTAGCGGCGATTCTCGCTTAACCGGTAGCCTTGCCGGCTAGATTCCTCGAATCTCGCCGTGTTTACACGACCTACTATCTCTGCCTTTGTTGTTAATCTTCTCCGCCGCCAACAGCTCTGCCAGATATAGAAATTCGTTTATGCCGCCACGAGGCTTCTGTTGCCAATTAAGTAATATAAACTCGACTTATCGCTGAGAGTCGCCGCTTTTAGCGCGAATCAGGACTACGTTCTATTTTGTCTGAGAATTTTTTGGAGGAAGCCTATCTCTCGACTTTACAGGCGCTGATCAATATTTTTTCACAATTGCCTATTTACGTTCAAGCTCGGAACTGATAAATAATTTCTTTAGTTTAAGCTAAGTTTCTTGAATATTTTATAGTTAGAAAAGGAATTCAGAATCACGAATTAGTTCTATACGCCGACGGTTAAATAATTGAGCGAGCTAAATAAAAAAAAAAGAAAAGAAAAAAAAATGAGCAAAGTTGAGAAGCATCGAAGTGGCGAAAATTGCGGGGGCCAAGATTGTTTGGCGGAGAGGGAAATGAAAAATTTAGCTGCGGCCGTGGTGCATATCAGATGCGTTTGTGCTGGGTATACGTGCACGCTACAAAGAGATGGGAGATCCAAGCGGAGCCACGGCGAGCCTTCAATCTCGGAAAATGAACTCTGCTCGGGAGAGGGCTACTGGCACGATTCAGGCCACCAACAATTCCAGCCCCTTTGGCAAATATTGTATACCCGCCGAATAGAAAAAAAAAAAAAAAAAAAGAAAATACGTGTTATCGGGCTTCGCTCGAAAATCCGCTCGTTCGCTCGATTACGCAATAAAGGAAAAGGAGTGGCATTTCATTTTTGTTCGGTCTTCCGTCAGGCCGACGCGACTCTCGAGGCCCCCCTATTGTCTCCGCTTTGATTCAGAGCCCTGCCGCGCGAGCCCTGACGAGAGGCTATTAGTGCGTGCACCCGGGAGATTCCGCCGTCGCATTGTCGCATTCGTAATCGACAATTTCTATGCACGCAACGAGCGAGAGAGAGAGGCCTAATTGGCTCGGCTTTTATTTTTCCGGTTAAAACAGGCCGCGCGCCGCGCGAGGAATAAAAGTTTCGACGCAATATACTCGCGGCTGATTCACACACACGGAGGCCTTCCTTCCTTCCTCTGAAAAACAGTGACGTCTTTCTTTCCAGTCGAGGAGCTGGATTTTTAAAGCGAAGGCTGGCGAAGAGGAAAGTTGCAGCGCCGCGGCAGGGCGAGAGGGAGAGAGAGAGAGAGGCAGAGAGAGGCAGAGCGCGGCTAAGAGGTGAAGATGGACGGATGGCGGTCAGGTGGTGGGTTCGATGAAGCTTGACGTCAGAACGCGCGAGCAAGCGCCTAAACTGCGTCCCTCTCTCTCCCTCTCTCTCTCTCTCTCGGAAAGATAGAGAAGAAA
The DNA here is from genome assembly GCA_900474385.1 of Ormyrus pomaceus. NCBI lineage: Eukaryota > Metazoa > Arthropoda > Insecta > Hymenoptera > Ormyridae > Ormyrus > Ormyrus pomaceus. The sequence continues at coordinate 39,226 of UCOM01000616.1, read as the reverse complement.
CCAGCTAGAGAGACTTGAATAATGCATGAAAACGGACCAGACGGCACGCTCGCGGAAAATTGAAAACTATACGGATGAGCAATATTCGTTTGCCTCCCGCTGCTGCCTCGTGATCGGCCTGTTTTGCCTAATTTTACGACTTCGCTCCGAGTTTATTGAAAAAAAAAAACGTCGACGCCGAGAGATCTCGGCGGGGACAAAAGAGACTTGGAAACGAAAAGACGCACAGATGCGCCTATCGGGGAGTTTATTGGCGACGGCGGCTAATTAGCTGCATAAGCGAGCTTCGAAATTAGTCATTGGCTTTTTGCTCGAGGCGAGAGAGAGACTCTTATCTAATCGCCTCGGTGCTTTTCGAAATTCATTAACGCTCGGAAAAATATAATATTCACCAACTGAAATTGAATTGAAAAAAGGCGTAAGGTACACAAGTGAAATTCATGCTAGCTGCCTTTAATTAAGCCGATCTCGCCGAGCTGCCACAAGACAGTTTCGTCAAGTCAGGTGTTTAGTTAACGTTCGTAGAAACGGTCGGGGCGCCGCCGCCAACAGCTGACCCTGACACATTGCCTGGCACAGTCAAAACCCGAGCGCGTGCGCACGCATGCGCATGCACGCCTTTCGACTGGCCGTAATATGCTGGAATTTCATTTCTTCGCCGCCGAGAGATAACGTCGAGCCTTTTGCTTTTCGCAATGCTCCTTCGGTCTTTGCTCTCTCGCTCCGGAGGAAATTCCGAAGGATCGCCCGAAAAGCTCAGGCCGTGTAGAATCTGTCGCCGAGTGTACAATGCATCGTCCTAGGCATCTCCGTAGAATCACCATTCTGTCGATTCGCCTCTTGCCGTGTTTATTGCCTTTTTCCAGTATCGCGCTCAAAACATCGGGCTGATAATTCCGCTTTATAATTCTCTGATAAGATTAAGCTATCTGGATTCGACGTTGCGAAAGGTGGAGCTTTATCGACAGAAGGTGAGAAAATAATGCCTCCGCGCGTTCGCTTAGAAAACCTTAATTTTCAAGCTTCGTTGTTATCCTAGTCTCTTTTTAGAATTTAATCGTATTCCCTAGAAAATCCATCTATTTTTAATAAGATTATTTTTTAATCCTGCGGCGATTACCTGATTTTTTTTCATACGAAACTACCTTCCGAGCTCTAAGCAGTCCTTGGACGTATCTACTTTTTGCTTGTCTAACAATCAAACTTGTACGGCTGCATATTTTACTTATTAAAGATTCGAAAATAAACTCTGAAAATAAAGAATGATTTTGACCTTCTTTGTCTTAAGTTATTAAAAGTCGTAGTCGCATGCAAGCGATCCGAGCGAGTGCAGTAATAATAATAGTAATAATCAAACCAGGAAGTACCTGCAATATTTAGTTAAATATTATTGTCATGTAATTGGCTTTTAACTTTTACGACAGTTGAATCAAAAAGTTTCAGAGATAAAGCTATAACCAGTTCTTTTGACCGCAGAGGCCTCGACAAAGGCGGAAAAACAAAAGAGAAAGGAAGGATGTCTCAGCTGGGATACGTCACTTGCCAGCTTGTTTACCGGGATGGACTTTACGTGAAATCATCGTCGGATTGACAGAAAGCCGACGTCACTGCGCAGTTTCGTCAAGTTTCATTAGAGGACAGGCCTTTCGAAGAAGGAAAAGGATTAATCCCGCGACGCATAGACGTATATGCACGCCAGAACGGTAAAAAAAAAATTTAAAAAAGTTGGCCGCCGCGCAAGGGATCAGCTGGACCGCAGGCGGGCAGCAGAGGCAGTTTTTCCTTCTCCCCTCTCCCCCCCTCCACCCCCATTCGTACGCGCCCGCGCATCCCCCAGCCTTCACCCCAGCGATTTTCACTGCTTTCATTCAACATCGATCAGCGCTCCGCGCGAAACGGACCAGTGGTAACGGCGAAAGATCATCGATTCCCCCCCTTTTTTTTCCACTCTCTCCTTTTATTTACAACAACTCGGAGCAGCAGCTCTAGCCGTTCGTCTTTCTTTTTTTTTTCTACGTGCACCGAGAGCTCATTTCTTATTAAAAAAGTAAACTCTTTGTCCGGCGACAGATCGATGGTCGCGAGTAACGATAAAAGCTGAGGCTTAATGTCTCCGCGAAAGCAGCGAGTCCACAGATATATCGCCGTGGAAACGGCCCGTGTCTTTGCCATACTTAGTCGCGCTTGCAGAACGCTATAAGCGTGTAGAGCATTACAAGAGAGCAGACATTTGATGCCTTATGCATCGCTCGCTCTCTCTCTCTCTCCCACTCTCTGGTCTCTACACTGCGTGCGCAGCCTTTTTCCTTTCCCTCTCGCTCCCTCCCGCGCTTGCAGAGCCTCGGACAAGGAGCAAAATGTTGATTGAATTTTCGGAAAGATTTGCACCCGATCGATGCCCGATTTTCGCGGGCTCTCGCGGCGAAATTTTTCCGATTATACGCGGTCTGGGGCCCGTGTCGGCGGCTGTAAAGAGCCTAAAGGGGATAACGTACCTCTCGCTGTGCCAGCAACTTTGGGTCCGAAAGAAGGAGCCTCCTGCTGTCGGCGGCTGGGCAGGAGAACGACGGCAGAAGAAATTAGAGGCGAACAGGAAAAGTCCGAGTGTCCGGTCGACGATTGTCACCTCCTGGAGGCCTCGAAGGCTCCTTCGCAGCACGACTTGGCGCACGAGTGGCTCCCCGAGCGGCTCATTCGCATGTGTGCCAGCGGCACTGGCTCCTACTCTTCCCGCTGCTCGTGGGGCGTATTCTACTACTGCTGTTGCTGCTGCTGCTGCTCGTGCTGTCGTCGTCGCCGCCGCCGCCGCTGCTGCTGCTGCTGCTGCTGCTACTTCGAAATCTAGCCTGCCCCTTCTCTCGGTGCGTCTTGCTGCGCTTGTCTTGCCGTCGACTGGCACTGGCACTGCTGCCGAGAGCAGCTGGCTAGGTCCGCTCTGGTGAGTCGCGCCACCGCCGCCCCCTCTCGGTCGAGAGGCGCGCCAGTGGCCAGAGTCGAGAGTTCGAGACGAACCGCGAGTCCGATGCCGTGGCTCCCTCCTCCTAAAAAAGCTATTCTCCTGCCTAAATCCTCGCTTCAAATTCTAAACTATATTATACAAAGTGTATGATAAAACAGCTTCCTGCTGCGCCCTTGGATTTTTTTTGCTTCTACCAAATTGTTTTCTTTTTTAAAAATATCGCTTTTACCAATCTGTTCATTTTCAATTATTAGTCATTGACATTTTTTAAACTGCTAAGTACATAATATTCGAAATTTGTTATTTAAAATTATTTAAAAATACTTTACATAATATCTCATTGGGAATTTAAATTAGCACCTGCCTCGTAAAAATAAAAATAAATTGGCGTCTAAAAAAGAACCTTGACAATTATATAGTTATTACTTATATCGTTATATGCTTTTTTTTTCTTAAAAATAAAAAATTATAAATTTTTCAAATGGTTTTTGTTGCACTAAGAGAAAACAAAAGAGTAAAAATTACTATTTTTTATCGTTATTTCAGATATAAGAAGAAAAATAAGAATATTTACTATTGTTTTGAATTAACTACAATTAATTTTTTATTTTAATATTTACTATTCATATAGTAAATATTACTATTTTCCTCCTCATATCTATAATTTTCGATTGTAATATTTACTATTTAAATAGTAAATGTTCTTATTTATAGCTGGATTTTAATATTTTGAGAAAATTCCCCAGAAAATTGCACGCTGACGGGAAATAGAGTAGCCCTTAGAATTACCTTATATTACCGCGTCTGAACTAAATGAGCGCAGCAATTTTTATAATAATTATAGCGTATACTCGATTTTTATTGGCGTTTCACAATAATTAGCCATATAAGCCGAACTCACAAGATCATGTATGCTCTGCAGTGGAGCTTGTTTCCTTCAGTTGTCATGAAAACTTTAAGTTGTAGTTAGTCAAGTCGATGTGCGTCACAACGTCACCCCTCTACCGACTGGTCCTAAAGTCTTTCACCGTTGAATCTAAACTACGTTGAGTCCAGACTCCAGCGGCCTTGATTTTAGAACAAAAGCTTTTTGTCTTGCGAAAAAAGGTATATATGTACTTATCCTATCTAGATAATACATTATAGATAGATAAATAAGTTAATAGTAAATGAATAGATTTTTATTGACTTCAACTTCAACTGTTGGTACACATTCATGACATTTAATATCTGCGCGCCAAATTGGCGCGAAGTATAAATTTGGATGCAACAAACAGTTTTACTTAGCCACTTGAACATTTGATAAAATAATGCCTCTATACGTATACATTAAGATTATTACAGTACATTTTATTAGCTTTCGATCACAGGTCTCGCAGGCCCGGTTGAACTTTTGTCTTTCCTTCAGTTGAAATGAAAATCTATATAGTTGCCATGCATGGTCGAGAATAGGTCACCCGCTCTACCGACTGGACCTACAATTTTTACCGACGAATTCGTTCCCCGCTATAATACAACTAAACATGCGCATTTTTATAAAGTTTGCTTTTGACTGAGGATTGCCTCATCAATTCTAGTAATTATAAAGGCTGCCATGTGTCACGTTATGCATCACGTGTCCCTGCTTTTCTCAGAACGAAAGGCTTTTCAGTCGAATTCACTAATCCACCGCGGGCTCATTATTTATTTTTTACATTCGAATTTTTTTTATTACCGCGCGTCCTGACACCTGGCGAAAGTTTTTCGAACGCGCTCTAGTATTTCCGACTTTCGGTCGATATGGTAGATCTCTAATCTATTTATTTCAAAAACTTAATTGTATCTATAATTCGACTGTAAAAAAACAATTAAAGCACGTATTTCGAGAAGGTTGACGATTGTTTTTACAAAACTGCTTGAAATAAAATTAACAGAGAAAGTAGACAACATTGCAGACTATACAACGTTTGATCGAAATTTAGCTAGATGAGAAATTAAGCTGGAACGAGAGAGTCCTCATTCGGGTTAAAGTACTGGCACATACATTTGAGCTCACCGGAATTAAATGGGAAAATTCGGTACTCGCGCAAAGCCTTAGCCGATCGCGAAACGAGCCCCGATGACTATTCCTAGATGTGGGGCTCAAAGTCGATGCAATCGACCCTAGCTTTTTAAGAGTGCCGCGCCAGATATGCGCGCCAAACCCCCTCAAGATCAAGCGGCTTATCGCGGCTAGAATTTTCCGACGGCCGTGAATTTGAACTACATACCTCTATTAGCTCATTGATTTTAATCTCAAGAAAGGAATATGCAGTTCGCGTCGCGAAATTTATTATATACATTGCTCAATGCGCGTAAGAATTAATTTTAGAAGAGACGCGCGGCGAGCGTTTAATCCGCGACGAACAAAAGAATACGAGAGAAAAGTGGCTCATATACGTCTCAGCGGAAAAGCCGGCGCTCGACTCCGCGGCACCGCTCGAATCGTTCGAAGAAATCTACCTAAAAATACATTTCGAGCGGCTTTACTTTATGCAGCATTTACGTCTCCGCCTCGGCTCTCCGACCTTCGCGCCGGTTTGTAAAAATCAGTTCCGCCAATTCCTTTTGGGCGCAAAACCCAAAGCCGTCCAGCCACGGACGAGACGTCTTTGGCTCCGTCCGTTTCCGCGGTCGAAAGAAGCTCCGTCGTCGAATCTGCTCTCCACGGCAAAACGGGAAAAATTCGAAGGGGGGGGCTTCCCCGGGCGGGGAATCGATGGTGAGAAAAGCACAATAAAGCGCCAAGACCGATAAGGCTCGGGCTCGCGCGGCCGAGCGAAGCTGCGCGGCGAGCTTTATTTTTAGCGCCTCGTCGCGGCTAAGGGGAGCCGCCGCGGGTAACGTGGCGACACGAGGCGACGACGAACGGAAAACGCTCGGCGTCTTTGGCCCCCGGCCAAGGGCTAATCAGTTGGCCGGCCGACTTCGCTACCGAACGCATCTCTCTCTCTCTCTCCCTCTCGCGCGGACTTTTTTTCGCCGAGGCCAGCTGGTTCGGCTCCAAATCCGGAACGACAAAGCATAATATATCGTGTGCTAAGCCGCGTCTCGGCGGCGCGCGATAAACGAGGGAGAGAGCGTCGCGGGAGCCGCGCGCGGATACGTGCACGAGGTCGTCGATCGGCTTTCCCCGGCAGCCGGTAGTCTTTGTCTTTTCGGTGGAGCGCGCGAACGCAGAGAGCTCTCCGCCGCCGGCGGCCGCTTTTCGGCTATTTTCGGCGCCTTCCTGCGTGCGCACGCCGTCGGGCTCTCTCGCTCTACTAAATTCAATTGGATATTACACCTGACGGAGGCCCTCTCGAGCTCGAGCTCGATTTTATAAACAATAACAGAGGAGGAACGAAGTGTCCGAGCGCTCGATCTCCACCTGTCCTTGAACTATTTTTGCGTTCGTTTCACGAGACACCGCAATTCGCTTTTTCGCTAGAGACAATTGCGCAGAGACGCGGATACTTCTGTGACGATGGATTAGTCATTTTATTTTCCCGGACGAATTTCTCAGCCGCGTGAAGAGATTGAACGCAATTGTTTGGCGAATGTTGTTTCGCGTGCCGATTTTAGAGCTTTTACTTTAATAGAATATTCGGGCGATAGAGCAATGATAAAAGAAGAGCCACCGATGACAAATAGGCCGACAGCATTTTCAGATAAAGAATGTCTCGCGAAATCTCTGAAAAGTTCAGGTAAATCATTCATTTGCAACAATTTTATTGCTTGGGAATGAGATATTTTAATAGAAAAAACGTTGATTCTACTCGTCGAAAGCAACCGGCAGTTCTCATTACAAGCTTCTTTTATAACATTAGTCAAAATTTCAACGATTTCTCAAGTTTGGCGTCTCGATCAAACTCAATCTCGACTTTGTCACTGGCTGCCTTCCAAAGCTGCCGCTGCTCAAATAACAAACCTCAAGCACTCTAGATGAAAAAAAGTAGCCGATCCTCGCGTTTTCAGTACGCAAAGAGCATGAGTTATCAGTCCGAAAATAACGCGTCAATTATTTAATCGCGCGGCCGCGCGACGCTTTTCCCGCACACGCCAAACTTTCGGAATACCATGCCAGCGGAATATACTCCCCCTCCGCCTCCAAGCCGCCAAATTTCTCGGTAGTCTCGAGATCGAGCGATCACGTGTGGCGTTGGAACGCGCTCCTCGGCGGGGGCACAAAGCGAATTCGGCTGCCAGAACGAGAGAGTCGACGCGGGGAAATCGAGTGGTGGAAATCAGTGTGTCGTTGAACGCCGAGCAGCGATAGTCGCGCGCAGCTTCTTGGCACGTCAGGTGAACACCCTTTTTTTTCGAATCCCCGCCGCCGCCGCCGCCGCCGCCTCCTCGAGCGAGGACCGAGTTTAATAATAATAACGAGAGTGATATTTCCTTCTTCCAGCCGCGGTCGAATATCGTCGGCTGGAGAGATGCGATGAGAAGAATGCACCCGGCAGCCGAGAGCACGATGGAACTGACGCGGACGATAACCCATCTGGCGGCTGCTAATCGGCAGCTCGCCGAGGCGCACAATCTCACCCTCAATCACCTGCGATGCCTGCTCGCGGACAAACGACGCGCCCATTCCAGGACCAGGGACGTCCGATCTAAAAGTTGGCCTTTTTTTTTCTTGCTCGTTTGACTCTTATTCGAGTCTTTCGTTATTCTGTGTTATTCATCGCGCTTTCTGATTTTACAGCGGGTAAGGCGCGAGTGCTCCTGACCAAGCAAAATCCGTCCGACAGAAGGCTGAGGAGGCCGAAGGGACTTACGGACGATTCGAAAACCGTCGAGGATCCAGAAATCGTCGGGGAACTCCGACGGGAAATAGCGGACTTGAACGCTTTCAAGCAGCAATCTCTGATGGAAAATAATAGACTGACAAGCGATTTGGGGGAACAAAGACTGCTCGTCGAACGATTGAGGCAGGACTTTGAGGTGATTTATAGTGAATTTTCATTGTATTTACTTCGATAGAAATTCTATTTTAAGGTCAACTTTTAACGCACTGAGTCGCGAAGCTAAAAATAGCGACCGCTTCAACTTTTTTAAATATAGATTCCATTCAGCGGAGAGTCTTTTTTTTTTATTTCCATCCGACTCGATAAATAAAACTGTGCACGCGTCGAAGCGGAATTTTTTTTGAAAGTACGGAGGCTCGCCGAAAGAGTTCGTTTGAAGGACCGAAAGAAATCTGATTGCAGAATTCGCGACGAGAATGCGAGAGCAAGGAGGAGAGCTTGAAGGAGGTGTCGCAGCAGCTGAACAGGTCCAAGCACGAAGAGGCCAGGCTGTGCGCCGAACTCGACGTATCCCGACGTAAGGGTAATTCCAGATTGGAGGAAAGCGAGGCCCTGAAGAGGAAACTGGCCGAGCTCGAGCAGGAGAACGGGAAGCACGTGCAGGCCCTCGAGGAGGCCAGCCAGCAGATCCGCGCCCTCGAACTGGCCATTCAGAGCACAAGTGAGAGGACGCCTCGTGATTTTCTGCTATATCTCTCTCTCGGTAAAACTGATCCAGCGAATAATCCCGCGCCTTTTCCTTCTCAGAGGCGAACAACGTCGAGGCGAGCAGCGCCGCTGCTTCGTCCTCGGTGGAGGAGTTCAAGAAGGAGCTGACGCTGAAGCGCGAGGCGAGGCAGCGAGCCCTCGCCGCCATCTCCGCGGAGATGGACCGCTTGAGGCGCGAGCTCGATGCCGAGAAAGCCGCCCACGCCGAGACGGCCAAGCTCCTGGAGGAGGCGCGAGGAAAGACTGACGAGAAAGAGACTTCAGACTGCACCTGGCTGGAGGCCCTGAGGCTCAAGGACCTCTTGAAGGTGAGGCTGCACGCCCGAAAGCACGCCTCGACGGATAATCAGAAAAGCGACCTTTTAAACCTGCAGATATCGGACGAGATAACGAGCGACCTCCTGGTGCAGCTCGAGCGCACGGACGACCTGCGCTTCCAGCTGGAGAGCAGCCCGGGCGAGCACTCGGCGCGCATCCAGCAGCTGAAGCACCTGGCCGAGGAGACGCGCGCCGTGCTGCGCGGCCGCAAGCGGCAGGTCGACCAGCTCAAGGACCGGCTCGCCCAGATCCTCGCCCGACTGACCGACCGACGGCAGCCCCTCGACTCGGACGAGATTCGCGACGAGCTCGAGCGGCAGCTCGAGGACATGGCGCGCTCGCGCAGCCTCGGCGACGAGCGCTCGAGGATCCTGCTCGAGCTCAGGGAGCACGCGCGCAGGCACCTGCACGAGCTCAGGTTCCAGCTGGACAGCGCCCTCAAGGACAAGCTGAGCCTGCAGGAGGACCTGAGCAAGACCGAGCTCAAGATGGACGCGCAGGACGCCGACATACTCAGCCTCGAGTCGCAGCTCGGCCTCGCCAAGGCGGACTGCCGAGAGCTGGAGAACCAGATGTCCCTCATCAACAGCCTCTTCACCCAGATGCTACTCAGCGCCTCCTCCGCCGAAATGGACCTCGACCGGCTGACTCAGCTCTTGCAGGTAAGAACCGCTCGCTTTTAACTTTTTTCCCCCGTCTAATTCGCATTTATATACTTTTCGCGTTCAGGAGAATCACGACTTGATCAGCGACGTGGCGAAGGAAAAGGGCACCGAGGCGGCCGCGCTCCCGAAGCTCCTGCTCGAGATAATCGAGCAAGTCGACGGTCGAGCCGGGGATAACCAGGACAAGAAGGAGGAGGAAGACTTGCAGGAGGAGAGCATAGCCAACAATCTGCCGAAGGTCCGTTGCTTAATCTAATAATCCGCCCGCGTATTTTGCCGTTTTAGCAATAAAATGCCCACAGGCTTAAAAAGCATCTCTCGGTCGAATTTATAGGTCTGGCGCGTTTTGCTGGAACTTTTGAGCTGTCACGCCGCGAGTTCGGGAACGGCTTCGTCAGCGGCGAGCGCGGAATCCGCGCCGGACAGCTGCTACAAGTCCGTCGACACGCCGACGGGGCCCCGGCTGGTCATATCTGTCAGTAAGACTTACATCCGTCTTAAGGAGCTGATCCTCGAGAAGAAGCACCTCGAGAAGGAAACGAACCGCATGAAGCAACTTAACGCTCACCTCGAATGCAAATTGTCCGAGCAGGTAATTCATTCGATAAACCGTACGTTTTTATAATTTTTTTTATAATTTCGTTTATTTTCATTCTACAGGAAAAACGACTCTCCACGGTCTCGGACGAATTGACGAAAACCTGGAGCATCGTCGGCCGTATGGAGGTGCAGCATCAGCAATTGCACACGCATGAAAAAATTTTACGATACGAACTTCAGCAGAAGAGAAAAATGCTGCAGGAACTGAAGCAAGAATTGGAATACTGCAGAGAGAAGTGGGAGTCCGCGAGGCAGAAGAATAATAAAACGGAAATCGAGTGGAGGAGTCTTAGAAGAGAATTTGCGGCTAGAAAGGCTTTGGCTACTCACACGGATTCCTTCAATATGAGGTAATTTAAGCGATTCGTCCGTAATAAAAAGTTTTATTAATAAAAAAAAATTAGCTTAACCATTTATAATATCATTTGTATTGCTACAGTGGAGAAAGTGGATTCAGCGACGAAAGAGAAGAAGATTCCGACGAGGACGAAGAGAATATTGGAAAAAGAATTCGACCCATTAACTCGCGAAAGCGATCCAGAAAGGTAAAGATTAAGATTTGCTTTGCCATTCGATGCGTTTGTCGTTATTCTGACAAAAAATTTGAATTTTTTTAAGGAGGAGTCGAGGGCAAAGACACCGGATACGGAATCGGAACAAGCAACCGACAATGAATTATCGGAATCAAAAACATCCGGTCCACGAACTCCTACTCCAGAAACCGAACCTGAGCTAGAAAGTTCTCCCATTGCGGAGCAGGGCTGCTCAAAAATTACCTCAACGACTGATGTAAGTTGTTAAAAACAAGTTTTATGAAAAATTCTATGAAAACTACCCAGTTTTTTTTGTTAAACCTTTAAAAATAATCATATACAATAATTGAACATTTCATTTGTAGGAAAGTGAACCCTTTAACGAAGAATCTATGGATCCTTTTGATAAAGCACTAACTAACGTTATAGAAAATCTTATAGACAAGGACGAAGCAAAGTGTGAAAAAGTTCCTAAACTATCAAGTGAAGAAGTATCCAAGGATAATATTATGTGTGACAAAAATCTCGATGAAATTAGTGTTATTGATCCGAGCGAACCAAAGTCAAGTACAAGTCCATGTAACGACATTGTTTCTCCTATCTACTCAGTGTTTACTATTGGTCCAGTTCCTAACGAAATACTCGCAGCTAAGAATGTGCAATTCGGTAATCCATACGAAGTGAATAAAACAACCGAAAATTCAAATGCCACCGTTTCGGAACAAAAGAAGACTTCCCTCTTCTCCACCGAATCCGTTGAGCAAAGTGCGGCTAGTACCTCGTCTGCGTCCAGTGCAACTTGTTCAACGAAAACAGCTTCGGAACTAAAAGCTTTCGAAGATACAAATACGACAAGCAGGCCGAGCAACCTGTCATCGTCAGACGCTCTCGATGCTCGAGCAGCGAGGCTGCGACACTTGGAGGAGCAGGCAGAGTGGTTGATTAAGAAAATGAGCAATACCAATCAACGAGGATCCGCGCTAAGCACAAGACTGGAAGCGTTACACGAAACCTTTGGCTCGATACCAGCTCCTCCGCCCATGCCGGACGTTTTGCCCGCTTTTCGATTACAATGTGAAATACACGACAAGAGTTTACACGGTGCTAAGGAAGAAACGCCCGAAGACCAAAACAATGACAGAGACAGAGATAATGCGGGATTATAAATTTTATTTTTGACAAATAATTTTTTTTTATGGCTGCGTGAAATGAAAAGTCGAGCTTACTTACTTGTACCTCAAATGTAAGTAGTACTCTGCAGTTGCATTGCTGCGAATTGTGATGTAAACGATAAGATAATGTAAAAATCTATCGATAAAGAAACGAACTTTGAAAAAAAAAACTGTTTTTTTTTTACATTTTATTATAAATATAAATGTAACTCTTAAAGCTGCGATGCAACGCAAAATTTGATATGAATTTTTACTACATTTTATGATATAAAGTTTCAATTTGTTTAATTATTGTAATTTTAATAAAAATGCATGACTAAAAACGAAAAATGAATTTGTAAAATTTTTAAATTTACGAATAAAAATTTTAATATATCCGATATGTATTTGAAGTAATGAATGCGAAACATAAATCGAGGGAGGATAATAAATAAAATTGTATAAACCATTTGTTAGTTTGAATAATTTCAGTTAATTTTTATTTCTTCATTAAATAATTAACAATCTCTGATAGTAAGTTTTCGCATCACTTGTAAGGCACACTTTATTATCTGAAAATATTTCACAAGCACGTTTACGCACTTTACAATTACAATAGTCAGTCGTATTTATAATATTCACAAACATACTGCTTGCTCTGATGAGCTTTAATTACATTCTAAAATTATTATAATAAAATTCATACAAAACATACACTTTTATAACAAAAACAGGTAGATTAAAATCTAAGTCTCTAGGCATTCTCTCATCGTTTAACGAATTCCCCATTTATTGAGCTTTCGCTTTACAAAAGTTTTTTACCTACGTGTAAATATAAAAAAAAGTCTTCCTACGCGTTCTACTCGATCTACGTGACAATTCTATCTACAATTTCTTAAAAGTCTAATATTGGCCTTGACGGAGAAACCATTGCCTTTTCGTTTATGTACGCGGCGCTAATATATCTGCTGCATCGCGCTGCCTTCGATTTTTCAGTCATATCACAGTTTGTATCGTCGCATTGTTGAAAGTCGTTACAAATATAAAGAAGATCGTTTTTGCTGCTTTTCAACAAAACCCAGTTCAACTATTGGCGGTGTATATTTTTCATGCAAAAAAAAAATTGTGATTATATTGTTACTTTTGTCTTAAACACTTTCACTGTCGATTTGTACAAAAGGAGATGAAAATTTGTAAATTTATTTTTTAAAAAACACAACGAAAAAAAAAATATACAACTCGAGCTTTACACAGTTTATGAAAACAGTTTAAAATTCCGACTCAAGTAAACTCTGTGTAACTCATCGTTTTGACTCACGACCGCCTTATCGTATAAAAATAATCTTTTTACAAAAATCTACGAAAGGCAAACCTTTTTGTTCCTCTTCGCCTTTATCGTTTACAGTTCTAAGAAATAATTCGAAAATTCCACAGGTCATCAGTCCCGTGTCCCGTTCGTATATACAGCGTGAAAACTTGATTATACGATTATCCATCAGTTTACATTGAGGTTGCATATATCGATAATGCGTGGCTAAACCCTTGTATAATAGAAAAATCGAGGCGTGAGATCACTGGATCATCTGCAAGTATTTATTCTCTTCGAGCAGGGAGCTCAGGGACGAGGTCATGTCGTTGACGATCATGTTGGCGTTCGTCGGCATCGGCTGGGGCAGTGTCATCGGGTGGGTCGAGCTGGAGACGTTCGTCTCGGTCACCTGGGACGAGGCGGTGCCCGACCAATTTCTGCACTGCTGCACGTACTGGAGCGTCCTCTGATACGAGTCTTGGCGCATGCCCTGGGGCGGCTTCGCGGGCGAGCCCTGCTGGGACTGACTGATGTCCCGGCACTGGATTTCGGGCGTGTGACCGTGATGCAATTGGCCGGCCATGCAGCACTGGCCGGTATTGTAATTCCACTGGCATTCGTTCGCGCAACCGTTGAATCGTTGCTGCTGCTGCTGCTGCTGCTGGTGGTGTTGCTGCTGGTGTTGCTGCTGATCTTGAAGGATGTTCGCTTGAGCCGGCGGTGGGTACTGCTGCACGTTGTGACAGCAGTAGGGTGGATGGCAATTGTTTTGCGAGCAAGCTCTCGCGGCGTCTTTGGGGAGCACCGTCTGCGGGGTGAGCGTTCGGTTATTCGCCGCGGGATTTGGGTGAACGCAGCTGCCGGTGGACATTTGAGAGCAGGGACTTTGAACTTGCACGTCGGCGGGGTTGATCGAGCTCGGGGCCTTCTGACTCGCTGGACTCGGCTGCGAGCAGTAGGACGAGACGGACCTCGGGCACTGATCGACGGCGACGGGACTCATCAGCGGGCTCATTGCGCCGGGTTTCGAGGCGTTCGCCATCTGCCGATGATTCTGCATGAGCAGCGAGCACGGCTCCGAGTTGACCTGCATGCCGCAGGAGTTGTGCACGAGGTTGCCCGACATCGGCCGGTGAACGTTGCTTTGAACGGTCTGTTGACAGAGCGGCGACATCGGCTGACACGTGTTGCCGGCCGGTCTGACCGTGTGATTTCCATTGCAAGTTTGACTAAGATTGCTGTGCATCGGAGAGCACGGTTGATTGATCGCGTGAGCCGGCATCGGCTGGCCGGTGCAGTTGCTGCTCATCTGAGCCTGACATCCGTATCCGGAGTAGTAAGCGTTGTGCTCGCCGGCTTGGGGGCAATTTCGGCTCATCTGGGCCGGACTCTGGTGAGGGTTCTGCATTCCCTGAGGTGGAGCGAGAGCGCCGGCCGCCGGCGACGTCATTGGCTGGTCGCTCACGTGACTCGGCGTGTAGTGCGAGCCGCTGGGCGACATCACCTGACCGGGACTGGCGACCTGCGACGAGCAGGACGGCGGCCCGTGATTGGGGGGCGGACAGTAGCCGGAATTTTGATTGGCGCGAGAGTTCGGACACTGGGAGTACGGCGAGCCGAGGGAGCTGCTGTAGTACGGGCAAGCCTGCTGCGGATTGCCGTTCGAGGCGGACGGATTGAAGCATTGGGGCTGATGCTGGAGGTTGTAGTTGCAGGCGAGCTGAGATCGTTGAATGCAGTGCTGGGGATTCGTGCAGACGGGCGACTGGCAGTTCGGCAGCGGACTGCTGCGGTAGTTCAGGGTCGTTCCGCTGCCCGCTTGGACCTGATTCAGGTACTGCATCATCTCGTCGGGTATGACGAGCTTGTTCTCGACCATTTCGCCCTCGCCCACCTCGTCGAGAAGAACCTCTTGGTTGGGATGGAGTTCCGGCAGTTGGGCCGAACGAGGCCTCGGCGGCATCGGCGGCGAGATTCGTTGGCTCTGATTGCGCGCCGGCTCCGACATCCTTCGATCACCAGCCGCGGCTTGAGGACAGTGACTCGAAAGTGGCCATTCGTTCGTGATAGGAAGAGCGCCCTGGAATATTGAAATTCCACGTTTACTTGGTTTATGAGGGCAATTCAAATATTCAAATTTTTTTTTGTCCGTTTGCAGCTGACGGTCGAATAATAAATTGCACAGTTATTTTTTAATTAATCAGCTTGAAAATTTGAGAAAATCGAAAAGAATGAAAAGCATTATTATGGAAACTCGGTTGAATGATCTTCTTAGTTTATGGATGACAAGTGTTCGGAAAATGTTTTATAAATTTTAGGATTTTTATTCATTTTTCTACACGTTTTACTCATCTAAAAGTTCGTTGTAATCAAGCTTTCATAATTTTGTTGCACTCAATTTTAAAAGAATTTTTATAAACAATCGTGCACGGCGTAATTATTTATGTCTAAACGGTGATTTTTATATTGGGAAAGCTTTGGAAGTGATTAATGTGAAATGAAAAGTTTGATAAATTATTCGTTTAGTTGCAAAGAGACGCAAAAAAAGTTTGCTTAGAATATAAACAGGTAACGATTTTTAGAAACCGTGAATGTTTAATGCTCTAAGTTTTAATTCAACTCGCAAGGAGAGCCTCGTATATTTAAGAAAGAAAGTTGGCTATAACTTTCGAAAACAATAAAGATTTTTGAATTTGGAAAGACTATGGCTTGTCTTAGATAAACGAGCTTTTGAATACCCTCTCCTTGTACCTGGAATCATAAACATAAGCAAAACTCACCTGCAGAGACATGTTCTGCGTTTGGGCGACCAAGTTGCTGGTGGAGTACGGTCCCTGCCCCTGTCCCGGAGCGTTGATCCTGGCGGAGGCAGTGCTCATCTGACTGCTCCTCCTGGACGTGCCGGG
Source organism: Ormyrus pomaceus (assembly GCA_900474385.1). NCBI lineage: Eukaryota > Metazoa > Arthropoda > Insecta > Hymenoptera > Ormyridae > Ormyrus > Ormyrus pomaceus. Next base: position 23,269 of record UCOM01000616.1, on the reverse strand, counting down.
ACTGATCGGGTCGTAAAAGCTCCCCGGGCCGAGCTGTCCCGGTCTTATGGCACTGACGCCGCTCGCCTGACTGCTCCTGCGACTGCTTCCGAAGTCCGTGGACTTCATGCTGCCGTAGTAGGTGCTGACGGTGCTGTTGCTGTCGCGCCTCGGCTCGCTGAGCGGCTGCAGCCTGAGCTGGAGGTCCGAGAGGCTGGTCTGCCTGGTCTGCGTGCCGCCCTCCATCTTGAGATCGGTGATGCGCCTGTTGAGCTCGCCGATGTTGCCGGGCGGCTGGGGTCCGATGCCGCGGGTGATGCGCATGTTGCCGCCGCCGCCGCTCACCAGCGGCGAGAGATTCGAGATTCCGGGCTTGGCGCCGAGTCTGTTCTTGAGTCGGTTCCTGGAGGCGAGCGAGATCTGCGGGTGGGAGTCCAAGCCGCCGACCTAGAGAGAGAGAGAGAGGTGGAAGCGTGAGCAGCGAGTGGAGAAGAGGCGGGGCGCGAGCTTTGGACCGGGGCGGTACTCACCATTGCCCTGAGAACCGGGAGGTCGGCGAGGTCGAGGTCGTCGGGCTCCTCGTTCCAGGGCTCGTCGGGCAGGCCGACGCCGTCCCCGGCGACGTTGCTCACGCTCATGGGCGTGTCCTCGCCGCAGCTGGCCGCGTGCAGGGGGCTGCCCTGCTGGTTCATCATGCCCGGCGGGCTGTTGGCCTCGCTCTCGGACTTGACGCTCGGGCTGGAGAGGCTCGGGGTCTTGGGGTGGAGGTCCTCGCTGCGGCTGGGACTGCTGTGGCCGCCGGCGCCGGCCTCGTCGCTGCCGCCGCCGTCGCCGCCGCTGCCGCTGCCCTTGTGCTTCTTGTTGGCGTAGAACTCGGCGCCGTGGACCGTTTTCACGTGCTTGCGCAGGGAGGACGGGTCCGTGTACCTCTTCGTGCAGCCCGGCGCTTTGCAGACGTACGGTTTCTGCGGGTTTAGATCGATTTAGATTAGATTTGTTAGAACTCTCGCTTCGCTCGGTTGGGGGATACTCACCTCATTGGAATGAGTTCTGTTTTGGTGTTTAGCTCGATCGCTGGCGTTGCTGAAGGCTTTGCTGCAGCCGGGATATTCGCAGGTGTACGGCTTTTCGCCGGTGTGCGATCTCAGATGGGTCTTTAAATTCTCCAATCTCGAGTAGGCTTTAAAGCAGTCCTCGAACTGAAAGAAAAGTAGCGATACTTAAGTCCCCGTCTCGATGCTTTAGCGTCACGTCGAAAGCAATGCAATTTCAATACGCGCACAACGTCAACTGCCCTCTAGAAACTTTTGTGTCTTTTCTCGCTCTTACCGGTGATCGTGGCGTTTGTGCGACAGTGAACCGCCGCCTTCCGGCAAGAAAGCAGTGAAAGGAGAGTGCGTTTTATAAGCTACTCGGCGCCAAAGTATATATATATATATATATATATAATGGTGAAAAAGCTAGGGATAAAGATGGAAAATTTACCGTGCATTTGTGAGGTTTTTCTCCGGTGTGTCCTCGCATGTGGACGACGATGACGCACCGGGTCTTGAAGGGCTTTTTCTTCCTGGAGCATTGCTCCCACTCGCAGACGAAGAGCTTTTTGTTCGTGGGTATGTGGTCGTTGTTGATGTGCTTGACGAGATCGTCCTGGAGAGAGAGAAAGAAAAAGTAGCGCGGAGCATAAGAAAATCGTCGAAACACGTGTAAATCGAACGGGGATCGGGAGCCGTCTGTTACCTGCGTGGGAAACTCGAGGCCGCAGTCCTTCCAGTGGCAGTTGGTCTCGATGAAGTCACCGGGCTCGTCGCGAAGGTCCTCGCTCGGACTGAGCCCCTGGGGGTGGCTCACCGGCACCGTGCTCGTCGCCGTCGTCGTCGTGGCCGGCTCTCGCTTCACCTTGGTGGAGCCCCGCCTCGAGGAGGTGTCCGCCTCGGCCGTCACCGATCTGCTCGAGACGTCCGAGGCCTTTCTGCACGAGTCGATGTTCTGCTGCTGCTGCTGCTGCTGCTGTTGCTGCTGCTGGAACGGATTTCGAAGGAGGTTCGGAATTTTAGCATAAAAATAATAATGATATCCGCGTAGGTTTGAGCGCTGCCGTCAGAGCTCAAAGGCTGTGTGCAGCACAGCGCGCGAGCCCGATGAAACAGGAGAAAGAGAAAGTGAGTAACTGCTGGAGCGTGTAGATGTGAATAAATCAACAGAGGGAAGATAAAGCGGCGGCGCAAAAAGAAGCCGAGAGAGAGAGAGCCGAATGAGGAGAAAAAGGAGTCGTGGGGAGCGTTTGGGAGCGGACAGGAACTCGGGTTAGGAACTCGGGCGGAGGGGAGAGGGAGGGAGAGAGAGAAAAAAGGAGTCTCTCTCTGCTGGCGAAATAAGGTGTGTGCCCGAGATTGCTTGTAACCCGAGGAGTAACCCAAGCCGCTTGCGGGCTCGGCGATTTGTCGTCCGGCCGGGCATTATTCGAATCGACAGGCTTACCTCGCTCTTGGGCGGCAGGGCCTGGTGGCCGAGGTGCGCCGGGTAGACCTGCGGGTGCGCGTGCACGTGGTGTCCGTGCGCGTGGTGCTGCTGCTGGGGCTGCTGGCCGCTCGGTTGCTGCTGCTGCTGCTGCTGCTGGGGCGGCGGCGGCGGGGGCGGCTGCAGGGGGTGGCCGTGGGGCAGGAGCGCCGCGGCGGCCGCGCTGCGCAGCAGGTGCGCCTGGAGCTGCTGCAGGTGGGGCGCCATGCCGGGGTGCATGCCCAGGGCCGGGCTCATCGCTGGAAAATCGCGCGAAGGCGAAGGAAAGCGAGTTAAGCCAAGTGGTGGATATCTCTCTGTCTCTCGTGCAGGCGCGCGACATTGCCAGTCGGGGCGCGCGGCGTATACCCCGGGACTTCCGGCAGCCGCGGCCCGCCTGCATACCGAGCAGGCGCGCCTGCCTCCCGAGAGACTATTTATCGCTCGGAGCCTCATCCCAGACGAGCGTGCTAAATCATTTCAATGAATCAGCCCATGTGCGCCGCGCCGCCTTGGCCGGCGAGGAGAGCGTCGAAAAACATCGCACAATGTCCCCAGGCTCGTAAAGCAAGGCTGACGCAAACTCGTTGGGGACTCGGGCGATTGCTTAATAGAACACTCTGCCCGCGAGGCAAGAGGAGCCGCGCGAGCCGGAATGACAATGGCCGAGTGCGCGTGAAAAGCGATCGCGAGCTCGGAGTAGCCGCGCGACGCGCTTAGCATGCTGATTAGGCGGCGATTAGCCGGCCTGCGAATGGGCTGCTTAGCCCATCCTCGGGCCGGCCGAGGCCGCCGCCGCCGTCGCAACGTATAGGCACTGCTGCTGCTCTCACCTGCGGAAAGATGGCCGTAGCTGCCGCTGGCGCTGCTGCTCCTGGAGCCGTTGACGATGGATGCCAGGCTGTTGGGGCTGAAGCGGATCATGCTGTCGATGTCGAAGCGGTCCGAGTACGGCGAGCTGCTCAGCGCCCGCTTCCGACTCGCCCGGATGGCCGACGCCCGTGGACTGCCCAGCCTCGAACCTGCAAGCAGACGACGACGATCAGCCCCGTCGGTCGATTGAGACCTCTTTTCCCCGAGATTTGCGGTCTCCTCGGGCTGCGGTCGAGCGGCCGTTTTAGCGGCGATTTGCCCCGAAACCGCAGCCGCCCGCAAAAGCCGCCGCTCCCTCGGCGGCCCTTTCCATCGATCGCCGCGATTTATTTGCAAAACAATAAACACCTCTCGCGCCGCGGGCCCCACCGGCGGCCTCCCGCCGTCGCTCATTGTTCGCGGGGCCCCGCGGCGGCGGCGCGCGCTATCATGAGAAAACTGTTCCGGGGAGCAGCGGCGTTCGGTCCGCGGCGAGATCTCGGCTTACGCCGAGTGTAAAGTTAGCCGAATGCGCCGAATCTCTGCGGTTAGGTGGTCCGCGCACCTCTTTCGCCCGCTCGCGGCGAACGCGTTACTTCCGAGCGAGCGGGCCCATTGCATCCTTCTTCTTTCTCTCGCCCCTTTCCCTTTGTTTTTGTACAATTTTACAATCGATTTGACGGGCCGCCGGGCTATATGGTCGGCGAAATCGAGCGTGAAACCGCGCGCGCGCGATGAATAAAGCGCCCGTTTAATTCTCCGCCGGCCGCGGCCGCCGCGCCGATCGTGCAAAAAACCGTCATTGGATTAGGGATAATTCGACGAGGGGGGGCCGAGACGTCTGCGTTTCCGCATTCGAAATTCGGGCATTTGCATCGGGGGGGCAGAGTGGTGTAGATTCGAGGCGAGAAACGAAGCTTATAAGCTCGGACTTGTGGGCTTTCCCCGAAGTAGATTTCTATGGCTGCCGGATTATTGCCGCTGCTTACGACTTTCGGGATCGGCGCCGATAATAAGCGCATGCTAATGCGACTTGGGCTTTCGCGAGAATTAAGGGATAAATGCAAATGCCGACACGAGCCGGGGCTCATTGATTAATTAGGCGGGCGATCGCGGCGGCGGGAGTGGAGCTCGCCATTAGAAAGCTGCCTCGATCCGAGCGCGCCTCGGGGAAGGTCGCCCGCAAGCTCTCTCTCTCTCTCTCTCTGCCTCTCTCGAGGTGTTAACGAGGTCGTGTCGCGTCCGGCGAGGCAGCAGTTCCATGGCTCGCTCGTCAATTATGCGCGCGGACCAATCCGCTAACGAGCGGCGAACGCGCGCAGTTCTCACCCGGGGCCCCCTTTGCTTATCGCGATTTCCTGCGGCGCGCATCTCAATCCGGCCCGGTTGGAAAGCATCGGGAGCTTGTAGCCTTAATTACCGGGGGCCAGATTTTTCAGCCGGGGCCGGGGCCGCTCGGCCGATTTGCATTGCCGGCCAGTGCGGACTTACCGTCGATCGAGAAGGGGAACTCGGAGGAGGCGATCGTGCTTCCAGGGCCGGCGGCGTGCAGGAGGTACTCGGGGCTCAAGCCACCCAGACCTGCTGAAAGAAGGATATACAAGATGAGAATGAGAGCTTTGTCGTCGTCGTCGTCGTCCGGGCCGGAAATGCGGGCGCGCGTCCGCCCGCATCTCCGTGCAGCCGATGTACATGTATACGTACCGTGCAGGGAGGCGCCGGGGCTGTGCGTCGAGGCCTGGAGCTGGTGGTAGAGGTGGTCCATGTAGTTGAGCCGGTAGGCGGGGTGCAGCGGCGAGTGCTCCGAGAGGGGGTGGCTCCTGCGCAGGAACTCGCCGGCGGGACCGTCGCTGCCCCCGCCGGCGGCCGCCGCGGCGCTGCCCGCCTCGCCGACCCCGTTACCGTTCACGACCGCCGACGCCGCGGCCGACGGGCTGCCCAGGCTCGTGCTCCCCGTCAGGCTAAAAGAAGCAAAAAAACAAAAGAATGTGTATCAGTCGCCGGGGTATATCTCGTGTAATGCGCGATAACGAGCCTTGACTCTTGAGCGATGAGGCGTCGCGCGGCCGAGCGCGAGTAATTGCTACGAAAACAGCCGTCTATTTTCGCAGCGCCAGATGACTGCTAAACGCTCGCCGGGGCTCTTTGTCGCCGAACGCCGTGTTCGCGGAACGCCGCGCCGAGGGACCGCTCGGGGGAATCGATGACGGGGGCGCGAACGCTCGTAAAACACTCGCGGATCTCGCGCGCGCGGCTCGGAAGCGGTAGTCGATGGCGGGGGCCAAAGTGTTCCGGTGCGCCGCGCCAAAGTCGAGAGAGCGCCTTGCGGGCTCGCCTTCCTTCAAAAGCCTTTGTGGCTTGGGTTTCTCCCAAAGAGAAAGAGAGCTAGACAGGTCTCGCGCCTGCGCTCGTATAACTTTATATATAGCGGCGCAGGAGTCTGGCTGGTATATAACGTACGCGCGCGTGCACCGGACCTTTTCTCGAGAGAGAGAGAGAGAGAAAGACTTTGATCGCCCAAAGGAGAAAAGAGTCGGAGCGCGCGGCGCGGCTGCTTTCTCCTGCTGCTCGGCTCGTTTCGTGCCCTTTACGTCGATCTTGTTGCGAAGCGCCAAATGCCTTCCTGAGAGGGACGCACGGCGCTACTATTTTTAAAGCCCCGGGCGCGACGCTAATTTCCCGGAGCGAGAGGGCCTCGAGGGGGGGGGGGGAGTCTCTGGTATTTTTTACGCAGCCTCGTATACTTCGTCGCTGGTACGGTATTAAAAACAATTTTCCGAATTAACGGCTCGATGAATATTTATCGAGAGAGCCGGCCGCTCGTGATTTACGTCCGTTCCTGCCTCTCACAATATGCAAAGAAGAGTTTACATTAAATCAGCCAAACATGTTAATCCCCGGGCAGCTATTGACGCCGGAGCCGAAGTTGATTAAGATATTTAGACGGGTTTTTTTTGTATTTTTTTTTTTTTTTTTCGGCGACGGAGGAGCCACGTCCCGCGCGCTTTCCCGCGCTGACCGTTACGTTTTGACGCGCTCAAAAGCGGGAAAACAAGCTCTTTCCCGTCGCCGGGTTAAACGAGTTTTCGAGAAGGGCTTTTAAAAGAATGTTATCTGCCTCGAAGAAGCAAGATAACAGATTAAAGAGTCCGAATTATTGAAAGTGATATTTTTCGTGGCGGGGCTATAAAAAGCGAGTAAAATGAAATATAGCTCTGGGCTCGAGAGTCGAGTTTAAAATCCCGAGGAAGAGAGAGAGAGAGAGAGAGAGAGAGGGACGATAGAGACGAAAGGGACTGGAGCTCGGGCGCAAGAGGTGGAGAGCGGTAGGATTTATGAACGACGAAAAAGGAGCAAGCGAGCAAGTCGAGCCAAGCAACTCGGTCTCGCTCTCTCGGGGCCCAAAGCCGATGTATATTCTTGCTTGTACCTTCCTCGGGCTCTTCCTTTTTTTCCTCTCTCTCTCTCTCTCTCTCGCTCTCTCGCTCTCCGGCCTCCCCGGCCTCTCTGTCTTAATCTTTGTTGGCTCTCGTCTCGGCCTTGCTCGCCTACGCAGCTCTCTCTCTCTCGCGCGCGAGCGCTCGGCTCGAAATATTGTCGAAAAGCTTCGGCTTTAATGTTTCTATTATCGCGGCGGGGCCCGATAGCGAGATTGCGATCGGAGGCTCGCGCGCGCTCGTCGATAAAATCGAGCAAACACGCGCGGGGGCCCCGGCCCCGGCGGCCGCGAGGGGGGTGGGGTGGGCCGCGGGGGGGAGGAGAGGAGAGGCAGAGGGAGGAAGAGAAAGGAAGAGGAGAGCGCGCGATCCTCCCACAAGGGCCCGCGGGATAGAGATGCGAGAGGGAAGGTACATGCGCGCAAGGAGGCCGAAATGAGCACCGAGACGCCCACGTGCGCAATCTTCCTCCTCCTCCTCCTCATCCTCCTCCTCCTCCTCCTGGCCGACGTCGCTCCGCGATGCAGCTGCGCCTCGGGCCCGATTAAGTTATTACCGGCCCCGATCTCTCTTATACCTCCGAGTGTGCGCGCCGATTTTTCCACTCGTCGAATTCTTTTCGGGATATATCTCGCTCTCGTCGAACGACGTCTAAATCGATTTTTGCCCCGTCGCCGGGGCTATCAATTAAAGCCCGGGCCCCGGGAGAAAAAAGCGGGGCCCTCGGATCGGCTCGGAGAGCTGAGCCCGGCACGACGACCAAAGAGAGAGAGAGAGAGCTCTTTATGCGCGATCGGGCAGGCGAGGCACGTCCGCGAACGGCCTGCGCAGGGACAAATACGTATGTGCCTCCCCCGTCGTCCGCCGCCGCCGAGGAAATGAGCAAAAATCTTAAGCTTTCGACCGGCGGCGCCGCTTTTTGCCCCCCGCGGCCGATCCCCCGGGCCAATTACCGCTCGAATTTCCTCCCCGGACTCGCGGTTGGCCCCCGTCCAGAATATAAGGCGCCGGCGCGGCCACTCTTCCGCCGGACAATGGCCCCTCTCTCTCTCTCTCTCTCTCTCTCGGGAAATGGAGCTGTGCCGCGGCTCGAGTTTTCTCACGGTTTAGACGCGCAAGAATGTAAGACGCCTTGCGCGTATATACACGCTCTCCTCGAGAGAGAGAGAGAGAGAGCTTGCACACGTGCTGGGCGAGACGGCTCTCGGGGCGTTTTTTACCCCGGAGTCGCTCTCGGGAAAAACAAAAGTCATATTCTCGTGCTCGCTCCGAGTCGAATGGCGCGCGGAGCCCTTCTTTTTTTTCGTGGACTGCCGCCTCCTTTTCTTGCGCTCGCTCGCTCGCTCGCTCGCTATCTCCGCGAGAGAGCATGCACACGAGGAGAGGGCCAGAAGAACAAAACAGAGAGAAAGGTAAAAAGCGAAAAGAGAGAAGTATAAGAGCAGTAGAAAACTGGTCGGGGCTAACAAAGAGATGTCTGCTGCCGCTGTTGCTGCTGCTCGCAAGGGGGAGAGAGAGAGAGAGACAGAGAGAGTGCTGACCGCGTCGCCATCGCCCTCGTGACCGTGTTCGCCTTCCTCTTGGATTTTATTCGCGCGAGAGCCCCGGCCAGATAAGCCGCGCGCGCGAGGCAGAAAGTCCCCCCGCTCGCGTGCTAAATTTCGATCTTAATGTCCCCCGGGGCCCGGAACACGGACCGAGAAACGCCGGGCTGCGGTGTGCAGCGCTTATTAAAAGCCAAAGTAAATGCGATTGAGACATCGACGGGCGCGTTAATTGCCAGACTCGTATACATCGGAAAGCGCTCTCTCTCTCTCTCTCTCTTTGCGCGCCGAGCCGTCGAGTTAACGGCCCGCGAACAGTTCTCGACTGCGTGGAGACGCCGATACAATAAGTCAATCGGCCCTTTCGCGCTCGCCGAAATCCGAGAGGAGCCGCGGAACAAAGCGCGCGCGCGTTATTTTAGTTCGCTCGCTCGCGAGCGCGATTGCATTGTCGTCGCGCGAAAGGGCCAGCAGAGAGAGAGAGAGATATTCGAGAGCGCTCGGTAAGAGAAAAAACAGCACGCGAGACCGCAAGAGCGGCGATATATATTCCAGCTGTTCTCCGCGTCCGCGACATTGTCGGGCGCGCGAGAAAGGCCAGTGTCTCTGCTCACTCGGCCGAAATCGGCGCGGAAAACACGCGCGAGCCGTCAAATACGATCGAGGCACGCATCGCCGAGCCCTTTCTCCCGAGCGCTCTGCCACAATGAAGAGCTCGCGGGACCCCCCCCCCCCCCCCCTCCCCCGTTTATTATGCGCGAGCGCCGGGAACAATTGCGCCTATAATCGTTTGTTTGGCCACATTTGCATACAATATCTTTGGCGCGGGCTTTCGCCTCTACCCCTCCCCCCTCTTTCTCTCTCTCTGTTTTTCGATTTCGTCGCCGTTGCGCAAGTCGCCCGCGCGGTAATAGAGCTATCGCGCCGCGGGGCTCGCGACAATCCTCCCCGTGGCGCCGGTCCACTATACATATATATATATATTCGCCTCCGAGCGAGAGAGAGAGCAGCTGCGCGAGAGGGAGAGGAGAGAGAGAGCGTGTAATCACGCGGATTCTAGTTTGGTATAGAGATAATTGCCGGGTGCGAGTCGTGCCCCGCGGGCGGTTGTGTTTGCATCGGGCTGTAATCCCGAGCGCGATAGCGGACGTTCCCCGAGACGCAGAGAAATCCGGCTAATTTCTTCATCGGGGAGGTGGGGGACTCAAGCGACGGCTTTTCCGGCGCGCGGGTCGCCGAGCCGCGGCTCGCCGCGTCTCCTTATCGGCCAACGAACGCAATGAAACGGCGCGGGAACTGGTTCTCGGCGCGGCGCGAGGCGGCCCGGCGACTTTTCTCCGATCGCCTGCGCGAGCGGCGCACTAAACTGTTTACCAAACGGACACGCACACATACACACACCGATCTCCATGACAATAATAGAGAGATGCTTTTCGGAATAAAGCGGCCGAGGCGAGCGAACGAGGCGGCCGAGTTTCTTTTTTCTCGGGGAAATATTCCCGGGGCCCTCCTCGTTCCTTTCACAGTCGGAGCTCGTGGAGCCAGCGAGAGAGAGAGAGAGAGAGAGAGAGACGGAGAATAGGAATTAGGAATTTCGAGCCCCCTTTGCTCTCTCGCTGCTCCGCACAAGAAAAAACAGCGGCTCTCCGGGCCCGGTCCCTCGGGCTTTTGAGCAGCGTTTCCTTTCGACGGATTCCACGGCTCTACCTGAAAAGGCGCGGGAGGATCGCCCGGCCGGCCGCGGCTTTCTTCTCGGCTGCTGGAGTACGAAATGCAGGGCGACGGCTACTAGGGCTATATCTCGAGAGAGAGAGCTCACTCACCTCCGGTCAGGGCGGTCGGCGGGCAGACTACGGGCACAGGCAGGCGCGTATCACGCAGTCTCTGGGGGCACTCGCGAGAATCGGCTGCGGGATCTGGTGCCTGCGCACGTTGCCTCGGCGTGTTGGCCCGAGCGACGTCTCGCTACGACGCGTCGGCAGAGAGAACTGAGCCCGCAGGACCACCCAGCCGGCGCTGGCCGAGGAGCAAGACAGAGTCGCGGCTCGAAGGACTCCCACTACTCGGCGGCGGACACGGGCGCGCACACGGGCGCACGCACACAAGGAGCCGAGGCGGTCCTGCCCGGGCCGGCAGGTGCCTGGCTTGCCTGCCTGCCTGCTCGCTGCCTGCCTCTCCCAATGTCTTACTCGGCCGGCCGGGGCCGAAACTGCACACGGCCGCCGGCCGCGGAATGTTTTTCGCTCTCTCTCTCTCTCTCTCTGCCTCTCGTCCCTCTCGGGCCGGGAGCGCGAGAGCTAACGAGCAATCAGCTGTGTGGCTGGGAGAGAGCCAAAAGCTACCGAGCCCGAAATCCGAGGCACACAGCATCGATTGAGACACGGAAGGCAGCGGCGGCGGCGCGCGCCGAGGGGAGACCAGATTGAGGTGGATGGAAAATGAAGAGGAGCACGACGGACGGACGGACGGACGGGGGGATAAAGCGGCCGAGTGAGAGATTTCAGAGTAAAAGAGCCAGATAGCTGCGGCCGCGGAGCGGGAGGAGGGAGAGAGAGCCCAAGATAATTGAGTTATTACTGCAATTGTAGACCACCTTGGAGAGCGGAGAAAGAGAGAGAGAGAGAGAGAGAGAGGGCCCGGCAGGTTCTTCTTCTTCCTCCGTGCGCGCTCTCCATGCGTGCAGCTCGTGCGCTCCTTAGCGATAAAGGATTATCGTAAATGCGTACGTGCAAACCGCGCCGGTACTTACTCGCGACGCACTCGCCTATTACTCTGCTAAATCTGAACGGGCCGAATTACCGGGATACGATCGAAACAAACTCGACCGATGAATAACAAGCCGCCGGATTGAGTTATTTATACAAAACACGTAGGTACGTATACATGTATGCATGCATCCAGGAAAATAAGTCGTACGAAGCAAAGTCCTGCTCCCCCCCGGCTTGATTAATTTTCGCGGTCGGCGGCGGCGGCGACGGCGGCAAGTGCCGTAATGACTTTATGCTGGCTAAAATGAAAGGTCGCCTCGCGCACCGGCTAATGGAATCGAGGGAATAAAGAGGCGGAGGGGTAATGAGTTAATCGGTAATTAGAAACTCGGCAGATCGTAAATCGGCAAAGCGAAGCAATCTGGGGGGCGAGCAGAAGCTCTCGCCGTAGCTAATAGAGTCGTAATAAGTGAAGTTGTAATTGTTCGATTCGGCTGCTCTCTCCCTCTCTCTCTCTCTCTCTCTCTCTCTCCGCGGCAGGTTCCAAGGCCGGGCGCACCGCGGCGGCGGCGAGAGCCAAGGCCGGCGGCGGAGCAAAAACGGGGAGCCGGCCGGGATTCCGGGAATCGAATGAAGTCGTTATTTCGGCAGGTGGCCGATGATGCGCCGCGCGCGAGAGAGAGAGAGAGAGAGAGAGAGCGTCAACGCGAGCTTTCGCGCAGATAAGGCTCCAATAGCCGAAAACGGGTTATGCGGGGAAGGGGGGAGGCTGCAGATATCGGCGCTCCCTCGCGCGGCGGCGGCGCTGCGTGCTTCCCTCTCGGAAGACGGATTGAGTTATTTTTGCGGGGCGCTGATTACAGGGAGCTGCTGCGGCTCGATCGAAAGTAGGCCGGCTAGGACGCGTCTCTCGGGTCCGGGGGTCCGAGGAGCTCATTAGCAGCGGGTAGCTGCCTGGCTGCGTGCCGGTAACGAGCCGAGCCCGTCGCCGCCGAAATTTGCCTGCTCCCGGGGCGGCTAGGGCCGAGAGGGGCTCTCCTCTCCTCGGGGTCATTGGCCATCGGCGACTCGTTGCAGTGACATCGTCATCATCGGACCGGTCGCCCGAGCGACGCACATATACACGTGTAGACGCGCTTACACAGAGCCGGCCGGCCGCGCGCCGCACGGAGAGCTCTCTTTCCGAGAACAATGGTCCCTCTCTCGCGGCGGAGACAAGCTCTCGGGAGACAGAGACGGGGAGAGAAAGAGAGGCGCAAGAAACAGTGTGCGCGCGCTGCTCTCGATTGCCCCGCGCGCGGGCAGGCAGGCAGGCAGGCAGGCGGGCAGGCAGGCGGGCAGGCGGGCGAATAAAAAGAGGCTCGCGAGAGAGTCTTGCGATCGAGCGTCGCGCCGAGCGCTAAAAACTCGGAGGAGAGCGAGGTAGAGCGCGCCGATTCGGGCAACTGGCCGACGAGCGATCGACAACTCAATTTTTCAGGTGCGGGCCGCGGCATCGGCTCTCTCTCTCTCTCTTTCTCTGGGCGCTTTCTGCGTTTCGGGGAGCCGAGTGCCCGGCCGCGGCCGCTATTAGCGCCCGGTTTGCGGGGCACTGTTACTTTAATTAAATCCTGATTGAGATAAATGCGCGCGCAGCCCGGGCGCTTAATCACACGTTGCGCGCGGCCGCGGTCTCGATCGCCGCTCCGCACTCTCTCTCGTTAACAATTGCGCCCCGGATTGTTTGATCGAAGCGTTTCGAGCGAGCGAGCGAGAGAGATGGGGAGAGAGAGGCCTTAAGTTAATAAAAATGTCGAGGCAATTCGTTAGATGAGACGGCGATAAAAAGCGGCTGTATAAGGCCGGGGTTTTTACGAGCCCCGGCGGCCGTCGTGGGAAGGAGGCGAATCGGGCGCTGATTGCGCCCGGCTCTCGGGCCTCTCCGCCGGGCACTCGAATCTATCGGGGTATAGAGTGCACTGCAGCTGCAGACACGGGGGAGCGGCCCGCAAAATCTCCGTATACCGCTAAAAAGCTAATTAGATGTCATAATTATAGCCAGTGGCGCCCAACTGGCCTCTTTCGCGCGCTTCTTTCCCTTTCTTTATCTCGCTCTTCTTCGCTGCCGCCGCTGATGCTGCTGCTGCTGCTGCTGCCGCTGCTCGCCGCTTGTTTGCTCTTGTTTGCTCGTCGCTCGGCGCGACCGCCGCGAAAATTAGCCGCTACTGCGCAGGAGCGAGAGAGAGAGAGAGAGAGAGAGAGCCCTTTTCTTGTGTGCTCGGGCGCGATTACCCGTGTACTCTGACATCTTTCTTTTTTCCCCGGCGCGCGCGGCCTGCTATGCACACAACCGGATTCCAGGCATTTTCTTGCGCGCCGCGAGAATCTCGAGCATCATTTGTTGGGGATTATGTCTTTAAGAGAAGAGAGAGAGCGAGGAGGAGAGTGCTTTTTTCCAATTTCGATCGGCCTCGGCGTACGCACTCGGCCTCTCGAATCCTCCTCTGATCTCGGGAATCTTTTTCGCCAATTTCTCCTTTAATCCGGATGTGCGAAGAAAGGAGGGAAAAGAATGCTGAAAAGAATTCGCTCCGGCTACCTGTCGAGAACTCAATTGGGCGGATTGAGTAAGGGGGGGGTAAGGGGGGAGAACCCGGCTGAATAGGGGCGAATCTCTCCCCGTAAACCCCCGCCGGCAGCGCGCCGCCGCCGGGCAACAGGTAGGCGCATTCACGGCGCGAACCACCTGTTGCTCGTATACAGCCCCCGGACCGAGGAGCGGAAACGAGCGACCGATGCCTATCTCCGAGATTTTCCCGGGAAAATCACACTGCCGCTTGTTGGCCGCTCGAAAATCCCGGTGCTAATTGCCCCCGGAGTAGGGTGCAACACTGACGCGAGGAATGAGCACCGAGCCGCTTATTTATATTCATCGGCCGTTTCATTGGGTTCGTTAAAAAAGAAAAAAAAAAGGAGAGAAAAAAATCGCGGGCCTCAATATCGTTATTTACGGCGGCGGCTCTTACAAATATGGGCGTTGCGAATGCAGTTTAAGAGTCGGCCGTAACTGGACCGGCTGCTTTTGATCATCGGCGACGTTCGATGATTCATTGGCTCGGCGGCGGCGGCGGCAACGGCGGCAACGGCGGGCAGTACCGTAGCGTTCCGCGGGGGCGACACTCGGTCTCGTGTTTACTTTGACACTCGATACTCAAAGTCAGGTGGAAGCAGGGCTTTCATCTGGCGCAGAGTGAGAGAGAGAGAGAGAGAGAGAGATAGACTCTCGGGTTGCACGCGCTAAATAATTGTCCCGGAGTCCTCTAATAGAGTGATTAATACTTCGCCGCCCGGAATCAATAATCCATTGTGCGCGCGGTACGCGATAAGGATCTGTGGCTGCGCGAATCCGAGAATCGATATTGCCCAGCCTTTGGGAGCCTGATGTGTGTGTGTGTTGCGTGAGTGTGTACCGTTCCTGCCTTCGTTTATCTTCTACTTTATAGAATCGGACATCGGGGCCCCGGCTCGTATATACCTTCATCTTTCATTCCTTATCTCGCATCTTCTGCCTCTCTTTCTCTCTCAATTTCTATCTTTATCGCCGGCTCATCTGCCCCCCTCCTCGCCTCGCTCGATCTTTTTCACGACTCGGCGAAACGGCAGCGGCGGCGGCGACGGCGACGGCAGCATCCTCCGGGATGGGGAGAGAGAGAGAAAGAGCGAGAGAGAGAGAGAAAGATTTTTCGGGGAAGAGCGGAGGGAGGGAGGGAGGGAGAGGCTCTCCGCAGCGAGCCGTGGACCGGTTCAAAAATACCTCGGATGCCCGTCGAGCGCTGCAGTCTGGCCCGAGTACGTGAACTCAAGTGAGCGAGGAGCGCGCGGCGCGGCCTTTGGGGAGGGGGAGAGGGAGATGAAAACATTAGGCTCCATGCACAAGCTCGCCTTCAGCTGGCTCGCGCAAAAAGCCGCCGGAGGGGCCCGCCGAGGCCTCCGCGAGCCTAATGATATGAACGCGGCCTTACGCGCCGCCCGAGCGGCTCGTACCACGGGGAAATAGAGCTAAGAGAGCGGCCGGAACGCATCTTTATTATAGCCGAGGCGGCCGCCTCGGATGATGTACACTGTGTTTTTCAGCGCACTCGCGCATTCCTGCCCGCACTCGTTTGCTCTCCCGCTTTATTATCCGAGTGTATATGCGTGCACGCTACCTGTGCACAGGTTGCATTCTCTCTCTCTCTCTCTTTCTCGAGCTTTATCAATCTAGCGCCAAAGCTGCCCAGTGCACACCGCGGGCCCCGAAAGCGCGCCGCGAGGGAGGAGCGACGACGACGACGACGACGACGACGGCCGCTCTCCGCGCGCCGATCATCGAGCGTCCCTTCGCGGAGAGAGAGAGAGGGAGAGAGATCTTTACAGCTTAATTACGGCCGAAAACTCGGGCTGGAATTTAAGAAGCGTCGTAAACCCGGAGCTCCGCGGCTTCTGATGCGCGCGATGCGGGAGTATAAGCGCGCGCAGGCGCATTCCGGACGAACCTGTTCTCTCGCGGCGCGTTGCATATAATTGGAACGCGAGCGAGAGAAAACGAGCGAGACGCGCGCTCTGTCAAAGATCAATATTTTCGTTGCGTCTCCGTGTTTTTTCTGCCGGGCGACCGGTGTTTATTTTTTCCATCCGCCGCGCGGCTCCGTCGTAACGTTATATGCGTTCCCAAGCATTCGGCGGCCCCGTAAGCTTTCGAAAGCTGCTGCCGCTGCCGCTGCTGCCGATGTGGCAATGTACCGGACTGTCAACGCGCCGTCGTAATTATTATTCGCGCCGCTTCGGAGAACGATGCTCCCGACGCTCCGATCCGATTAAGTCGCCTCTCCCCGCGGGGCCGCGTGACTTTTCTCTTTCTCTTAATCGTTATTCCGAGCTCATTAGTCGCCGGAGCCGCCGAGCGAGCAGCGACTCTTACCCCCCTTCTCGCCGCGCGACTGCCCTCCTACTTTCCGTGGGTGTATAAAGTGGTCGCGATCGACGAGAGAGAGAGAAAGATAAAAAAGAGTCCGGCGAGGCAGAGACGCGATCGCTTAGCGGCCGAGTTATTTTAATTCGCGCGAATATCGAACAGTGCCGGGCATTGAGCGGTGCTCAAAAATTGAGCGGAATATAATCGAGTCTACTGTGTCTCCGGCCGCCTGCGGTGCCCGCGAGAGGGAATCGAACGGCACTGCGGCCTGCAAGCAGCAATTTCCTTAAGGGAGACTGCGAGCTGTGCTGACGTTTTAGTCCGAGCGGCGCGGCGGCTCTCACTCTCTGGCATTAAAGTGGCTAATAAACAATAATTTAAGCCAATCGATCGTTTGCCCGAGCGCGCGACGACGTCTTTGCCGGGGGAAAAAAAAAAAGAAGGAACGAAGTAATCTCGGTGCAGGCGCCGAGTTGATATTTTTCCGCGCGCGCGCTCTCGAGCTCTCGAGCCCCGCGAAGCGTATGAAGCGATTAGCAACTCGATTACATAGTCGATCATGCAAGGATAATGAGAGCCGCGAGAGGGAGAGAGAGCGAGCGGCGGGCCTCCTTTCGCTCGGCGCGTACGGCGCGAAAAAGAGAGAAAACGAGAGAGGAAGAAAAGCTTACGGGGCTCTCGAGAAAATCGCTGATTAAAAGCGCCGGCCGGCCGGCGGCTTTCGTAATCGCCGAGAGAGAGGGGGAGAAATACGTCGATGCTCGCACGACATCTCACTCGGTGCACGCACCGGATCGCGGGAGTTCAATAGCCGAGGAGTGCTTTTCGCCCGCGTATTTATCAGCGATTCGGCGAGTCGGGGAGGGAGACGCGGAGGAGCTTATAAAAAAGAAAGAAGAAGAAAGGAGACGGACGAGAGGCGAAATGAAAAAGAGGCTGCGCATTTGGGCCGCGAGTCGGGCCTTAATCCTGATTAATGCGCCTGGAAGTCCGCGCGGCTAATGCTAATTCGCGCGAGCCCCGAGCCTGCGGTGAGTAAGCCTCCGGTCCATCGTCTTGTCCCGATGTCTCGACGACGACGACGACTCTCCTAATCAATCGAGGGTTGCGGGGGGCAGCGAATCTTCGCTTTAAACCAGCTGACGCTAATTCCCACGCTGGGCCTCCGGCTCCGGGCGTCCCATTATTGATTATTTTGACAGAGCGCCGTAAGCCGATTAGAGGACGCGTCTCGCAAAAATAGTATATCCGCTCTCGAGCGAGCGAGCGTTTCCACGCGCAGACCGGGGCGACACGCGGGCCGAGCGAAGTTATACAAGGGCGCAATTACGCCGAATGGTACACATCCGACTGAAGGTGAGCATCTGCCCATAATTACTAAATTATCCGGCTCTTAACTCGGGGCCCTCTCGAGCGAATCGGCGCGGATTTCATCCGCGAGGGGGTGGAGCGAGGCTCTCTCGGGCCAACGGCGCTGGCAACGGAGCCCTCCGCTTATCCTCCAAAGAGTAATTGCCTATATCTGGCCTCTCCTCCTCCCGCTTCTCTCCCCCCCCTCCTATTCCCTCTGTATATCTATCCGTCTTCTCTAATTTTTTTTTCTATTCGCTCGTTTCCCAGAGGCGAAAAGCGCCGAAAAATCCCGGCGTCGATTTATGGGCCGGGGAGCTAATTTATTATGCGGGCGATTTTTCCCCCGGCGATCGGCGCGAAAATTGATTCCGCGCGACGATTGCGAGCTCATATCGTTATTTATGCGCGTCGCGGGCTCGTCGCTAAGTTTAAAGGGATCCCCGATAAATATCGAGAGCGGGCCGTCGTTAGCGGGGCAATTAAGGAGCCCCCGGAACGATATTGGCCGCCGCGCGAAACGACGCTCGAGCCCTCCTAAATCGAAGCGCAAATACTCTCGTGTCAGTGCAAACAGCAGCGCGCGCTTTGGCAACGAGTCGCTCGCGCGAGCGAGCGAGCAGCTGTTTGCGTTGGGCAAACATTTACAGTCTCTCTCTCTCTCTCGGGCGATCGCGGGCACGGATCTCTCTCGCGGGCCTCGTCGTTAAACACCCCGAGAGCCTCCGGAGGCTTTCCAAAAATCTCGAAAATAGAGAAGCAGGTGCAAAGCGGCGCACGTGGCGCTGTGTGCCTTCGATCAACATATCGCGGCGACGGCGGCGGCGGGCACTTGTTTCACGCGGCGGCGCGTATTATATTTGTGGAAGCTCGCGCTCGCCGGTTCTCTCTCCCCTCGACTTTGTGTTTTACGGGCGGCATTGTCGCTTTTATAAGCCCCGCGCGCCGTATAATTAGACGCGAATATTCGCGGGGCGCCGCGCCGTGCTAACTGCTCGCGCGGGGTTTTAACGAGAGCGGCCCGCCGCCGTTTCCGGCCAGCGCGCTTTCTTTGGACGGCGCGGCCGAGAGAGTCCGCATTGATTTTCGAGAAAGCGCGCCCGAGTCGCCGGGTTCGCGCGAGTTTGCTTTGAAAAAAGAGCCGTCGTCGGGAGAGGACAAGTCTGGCCTCTCTTCCGAGAATAGGCTATAAGGCATGCGGGGCACATGGCGCGCACATTACAGCCGGGGCTCTCTCGTGTTTACGCGTCGCGCGCGCGGGGCCGGCGGACGGGAGGAAGGGAGGCGACACTCGCATTCGATCCTCTAATTGTCCCGCGGTGTTTTTTCTCGATCTCGCGCGCTCGGCGCGATAATCGACGATAAGAGCCGGTAACCGGAGCGGCTCGGCAGGAAGTCGGGCTCGAAAGAGGAGGCTCAAGAACTCGGTGCGACGGCCGCGGCGGAGAGATATCGAAAACATGACAAGCGCGCCGAGAGTATCGCGTTGCTCGCGACAAGCTCTAGTGTCGCGTGTACAGGCTATATAGAGAGGAGGATTGGCGGGTACTTACGGGTGCGGGGGCGGCGCGTGGAAGGCGAGGGCGGCCGCGGCGGCGGCGTGGTGCTCCCAGGCGGCTGCTGCGGCGGCGGCGGCGGCCGCGTGGGCCCCGCTGTGGTGCGGGTGGAAGGGCGAGGGGGCCGCCGGGTGGTGCGGGTGGAGCGGGTGGAAGGCCGCGTGGAAGGCCGAGTGCGGGTGGCCGAGGTGGCCGGCGCCGGGCGGCGGCGGCAGCAGCGAGAAGGCCTCCTGGTGGTAGGCCACTTCCTTCTCGGGCATCGCGGCGGCTCTGATCACTGGGCTCAAGCTCGCGGCGGGCTCCACTGTGTCACATAATCACTGAGCGCCGTCGCTACTCTTCTCTATCTCTCTTGCCGTCGCTGCCGAAGAGAGGATTCTGCTGCTGCTCGAAGACTGCTGCTGGCGGTGATATACTCGCTGCTGTGCTGGTCGGTGCGCTGCCAAGGCTCCGTGTGCTGCTGCTGCCAAGCTACTACTGCTCCGCGCCGCTCTCTCTCTCCGCTCGCGCTCGGTGGGCGTGCGGAACTAAGGACGCCCGATGCGGCCGCCGGCGGAGGGAGAGCCGGCCCACTGGTGGGGGCGGCTGGAGGGGCGCGAGAGCCTGTCACTTGGACAACTCAACTAGCACTCCCTTCCACGGGGGCTAACCTGCCCCTCCCGCCGCACTCGGCACCTCGAGCAAAAACTAGCCGGCCCCAAGCGCAAAGATCGCTGCCTGGATAGACGGACTTTTTACTTGGCAATTAGCGGGGAAAGCGCCTGCTTTGGGCGCGTGCCGCTTTAGCCCAGAGCGCAAAGCAACACGTGTAGCGGCGACGGCGGCGGCGACGGCGGCGGCGCAACCGACCGTCGGGCAACCGGAGACTTTCCAAGTGGCACAAGTACCGATTTCCGCTACCGTCCTCGAGCTTTCTTCGAACGGCGAGCTCGGGTTGCGTCCAGACGTCGCAGGCGAACCTCCCTTTCTTCTGCTTTCGCCCGGCGGCGGCGGCGGCGGCGACGCATCCGCCTCTTCTGCCTGCTTTTGGGAAGGAAAGTGCCAGCGCGCCACCGATAGTGGGACCGAGCACGCAGGGCATTATAGAGCCATTAAGCGCTCGGTGGCTCGTTGCGCTTGTCCTCGCTCTCCTCCCCTCCTCCGGTCCATCGCACCTTACGACCGCTCAAACGCACTCCCTCGCTCGCTTATACTCTCCTCTCTCTCTCTCTGTTTTCTCGATTTTGCGCTTCGCCGCTTCCAGCCGCGCGGCGGACCTAATTACTCCCGCTCTCGCACGGGGCGAGAGCCGGGAGTGTATATTTTCGCACTTTATACCGCGATCTCTCAGGCAAGTTACGAGCCGCGCGGCGGCGCTTCTTTTTTCTCAATCTTTAATAAACACGTCGCTTAACGAGGCCGGCGGAAGAGCTTTTCCCGAACGGCGGCTGCGGCGGCGGATCCGCGGCGATGGCGGCGACAGTTTGAAGGATGATTTAGGGAGGCGCTCCCTCGCCTAATGGCCGGGCCCCGCTACGCTAACGAGCCGCATATTAATGGCTCGTCCGGCTTTAGTTTTCGGCCGCGGAGTAATCGCTGACGGGGCGCCTTTGCGCGGTAATTATGTCACCGGCCGAGCGAGCCAGCGAGCCGAGGGCAGCTCTCTTCTCTTCTTGCAGCGGGCGAGCTTGCGCTTGACTCTCGGGGAGCAAAAAGGCGCTCTCCTCTCGCCGGGAGAGAGAAGAGAGAGAGAGAGAGAGCGCTTCGTGGTAGCCGCGCGTAATCCAGCCGCGAGCGAGCCGTCGGCGGGGGGCAAAAAAGCCAAAGCGTGCGTCCAGCGAGCGAGCGAACGAACGAGAGAGAGAGAGAGAGAGAGAGCCTTGTATATATAGAGAGGAGCAGAGGAGCTGGCAACATTGCGCCGAGCTCTCGGACACTCGCGGCAGTCTCCCGATCGTGTGTAGGTACGCGCGATTCTCCTCGCGAGCGGAGCCGAGAGCTAGCTTCCGTTTCGCGCAATCTTTCCTCCTCCTGCAGCCGCGACGACGACGCCGCCGCCGCCGCCTGCTGCTGCTGCTCTTTTGGCGTCGTCGCTCTCTCGCGCCCTTTTGCCGTCGGGAGCTCTGTCCTGGCTGTAGAAGCTGAGACGGCGACGGCTCTGACATTCCGGGAGAGAGAGGCGAGAGAGAGAGAGAGAGCCGGCTTGCAAATTAAGACATTATATTGGCGCGAGTGAGCGAACAAGCCGCACGCGCGCGAGAGCCTCTTTTCGATGCAGCGGTTCCTCGCCGCCGCCGCCTCGGACTCGCCTTTAACTCCCCGAACGCGTTATGAATATTTATGCGTCATTTCACGCAGGCTCCTATGCCGTTATTCGCGGCGATTTTCGAGAGAGAAAGAGAGAGAGAGAGAGAGAGCCTCCTATCGGATTTATATATCTGGCTGGTCGGGTCAAAAGTGACTTGGCGACTTCTCTCTCTCTCTCTCTCTCGGCTCGGAGTGGAAAAAATAATTGATGGCAGGATGACTTTATGGCTTTTCGATACACGGGGCCGGGAGAAAAAGACCGGATGACTTGTTAATTTAGATATTCTTCGCTGCTGGAATGCCGCGTCCACCTTTCTCTCTCTCTCTCTCTCTCTCTCGCTCACTCGAAAATATTCCTTCCGAGGCTGATTTAGAAATAAAAGAAGCCGAGATTCGGAGCTCTCGCCTTCGGAGTAAGTAAATCAAACAATGCACGGGGATCATGAAGCTCTTAAATAGCTCGAAACATTAGCGGTCGGCCAATGGCGCGCGAGCAATTTCTTCGAAATAGACTCATCATCGGGGAGCCTGAATATCTCGTCGAAAGCTGCGGGAGAGAGAGAGAGAGGAGGAGGATGAGGAGGGGGAGGAGGAGGCGGAGGGAAAGGGCGGCTTGCCAGGCTCGCTCTCGTCCCGGGAGGCTAGTTGGATGCTGCGAAAGGGACGGGGAGAGGCAAAAAAGGACGAGAAAATGATGAAAAAGGCAAGGAGGGAACCCTTTCTCTCTCTCACCACCTGCAGTGGGGGTCCAGCCAATAAGAGCGCCCTTGCTAAGGGGCCTTGTCTCCTCGCGGCCGTTGGTCAGGTGTGCCCCACTCTGTCTCTCTCTCTCTCTCTCTCTCTCTGCCTCTTCGTTCCCCTTATCTACTTGTTCTTTTTGCTCGTCGTTGGTACCTTTGCTCCGAGAAGCAGCGGCAGCAGCAACAGCAGCAGCGGAGCCTCTCCCTTTCTCTTTATTCTTATACGTCTCTATTGGTTTTCTCTCCTAAAGCCCGCGTCCAAACTCCTTCGCTCTTTCGAAATAGAGAGCTGATTTTAAATTGAGATATTTCGCTCGTTCGATTGCCTCTCCGGGACGAAATTTCAAACAGGACCGAGAGCCCCCCCTCTCGCGCTTTCACAATTATATTCCGCGCCGCGTCAATTAGCCACTCGGAGAATGCGCTCGGTTTTTGGCTTCCATTACATTTTTTCCCCAAAAATATTCAAAGTATATACGCGGCGGATTATTGAGCAACTCGAATACACGGCGAGAGAGCAGGTCCTTGCAGGACCGGGCACCCAGGCTTATGAATTTACGACGGTCGAGTTTCGTCGGACGGCGCGAGGTTAAAAACTTGTTTTTCTAATTCGCCGGGCCGCCGCCGCCGCCGCCGCCGCATTCGCCGAGCTTGTGGCGGCGAAATGAGTATAAAAAAATGCTTTTCGACATCGTAAAAACGTTAACATGCGCTGATGAATAAGCCGAGCCGCCGCGCGGCGGTCGCGCTCGAGCCGAACCCAGGTATATATACATATACAGCTTCATTAAGCCAGAGGCGCGGCGCGCGGATGAAGTTATCAGGCGGCCGGCCAGCGGCGGCTACTCTCTCATTAAGCGATGCCAAGACGAGGAAAGCTCACGGAAATTGCGGACACGCGCGCGAGCGCGATTATAATTCTTCCCCGCGCGCTGAAATCGAGCCCGATTGTCTCTCTCTCTCTCTCTCTCTCTCTCTCGGAGAGCTCTGCCCGTAAGCCGCAGAGGCATTTTCCGAATGACTTAATCCGGGCGAATCGGATTACATGCCTTGCCGGATCATCAGCGCCGCGAGAGGCTGATCCTCTATATACTTTTTCGGCTCGTTTGACGAGCCAATGGTAATTGTTGCGATTCACTCTTCGATCATAAATAGCGGGGGAGCCGAAAACGTTAGAAAACGAAAGCACGATCGAGAGAGAGAGAGAGCTTCGGAAAGTGGCAAAGCGTGGCCGTGAGGCTGCTCGACGGCTCGCGCGGCCCCCCGGCGTGCCCTCCCTGCTCTGCTCATTAACTGGCTTAATTCTCTCCGTCTCTGTCCCTCCAGCATTTGCTCCCAGCAGAGAGCGCTATCTCGGAACTGCCGAGTCGTCGTCTCTCTTCCCC